>JABAYD010018622.1:0-19778 GCA_014822095.1 Diplotaxis tenuifolia
TTTTTTTTTTTTTTTGAGAAGCTGAGAAATCCGGGTAGAGAAAACCGGGTTAATCATGCTCTCAAGTAAGAAAGAAACTAACAGTAATATTTTATTTCTATGAATAAAATTTAATGATAGTTTCAATATTAAGACGTTAAAAAACTCATAATTAGACTGAACGCGTGAAAATAAAAAATTATAGATTCCACCAAACCCTTACCAACAATACTTTAAAATATTAAATTCTGTCTTACCTATATTTTTATTTATAATATTCACAAGAAGCTTCATCATCTCCCGTTCAAACCTTTCCCCTTTTGCACTTTTCTCCGTGATTATGTTCTGTTTATGTTCACGAAGCTTCACTATCCTCTGTATTTCAAATATGTTATTCCTTCAGAAAAAAACAATATTCATCCATGAAAACCTCAGTTTGTATATTCTTGTGGGTTCTTAGTTGTCAGTGAGTCAGGTGACTACGATTGGCTCGTTTATATTAATCAGATAATTTTTTTTTTGCTTATTATTAGCCTTTTCGATTCCAGCTTTGCTTTGCTTTAAAGCTTTCTCCCATAAAAAGGAAAAATAAAAACTCATAATCCGTGATTCGAGCGATTTTTTTTTTGCTTTCTTCTATTCTTGATTTTATTTGTCCTACTCTCTCCATCACCATATTTGATAGAACAATATCAGAAATTAAAATAAAGGGTAAGGCATAACTTCCTCTTTTAGGTTTTATTCCTTTGTGATTTTCGCCTGCAACTTCAGACCTAAAAACATAAAGATGTGATTTTGATTACATCCCTATCTTTTAACAGACTCGAATCTCTCTGGGTTTAATCGATCTGCATGTGATGTTCTAAGACCGATTCATCCGACATCAGATTTTGCATAAAGTTTCAATTTTTGAAGGTTTATTACCTCTGTAATTGCATGCATGTTGCTTTTGGGTTTTGGGGTGTGATTACTGTTAAAGTTCTGATCTTTCGATTAATTCGAGCCCAGATTTTGAATAAAGTTTTAATTTTTAGGGTTCTTAAACTCTGTAATTGCATGCATGTTAACATTTGGTATCTGAATAGTGTTAAAGCTCTGTTTTTTTTCAATTCATGCAGATTTTGATTGGAGAAGAAGGTGAATCTGAAGCTATTGGATGAATTCTCCGTCGAGTTACAAGAATCTAAGACTCTTTTCGAAATCCATCGCTTTCAAATGTCTTCTCCTTGTTGGTATTGCTCTGTTCTACAAAGCTCTGTTTCTCTCTTCCTCTCCCAGAAACCTTCTCCTGTTCCGAGCCCGTTACACGTCAGATTCTTTCTCATTAACCGGTGGAGTCCGGACAGAGAAATTTCTCGAGGTTCCTCAGATCGTATGGGGACTGAACAATCAGAAGATAGCTTTTGCAAGAGCTTGCTTGACTGCGAGAATGATGAACAGAACGCTTCTCATGCCTAGCTTAAGCGCTTCCTTGTTCTACAAGGAAGTGGATAAGCTTCTTCCGATTCCGTTTGAGAAAGTGTTTCAGTTCGAAAGATTCAACTCTCTGTGTAATGGGTTTGTGCGTCTTGCTCGGTTCTCTGAGGTAAGAAACAGAACACAAGTGTTTGATTTAGAGAAAGGTAGTGGAAGAAGATGGACAGTGGAGAGAGACTTGGAACAGTTGAAGCAAACTGTATCCATGGATGAGTTTGAAGTGATCCGTGTCAAAGGGAAGAACCCTTTCTTGTGGCATGATCATTGGCCGGTTAAGGACTATGCTAAGGTCTTTGAGTGTATGGTTGTGGTTGATGAAATCTCAAGAGAAGCAGATAAAGTTGTGAGGAAAATTAGAGAAGCAGGGGAGAAGGAAGCTAGAGGGAGACTTGAACAGGTTCCTATTCCTTTTGTTGCTGTTCACATGAGGATAGAGATAGATTGGATGATACATTGTAAGAAGCTAGAACAAAGGCAAAAAGTATCAGAGATTTGTAGTAGTAAAAGAGAGATTATGGAGAGAGTAGGGAACATTTCAGGTTTAAAGACTCCCACAGTTCTTTACCTAGCGGTAGCTGATAGTCTCTTAGAAGAGAAAGATGAAGAATCATCGGTGTTAAAAGGTTGGAGAGATGGGTTAATACCTTTTGAGAAGAAGAAGCTTGGTGTTAAAGAAAAGATTTACAGCAAGTATTCATATTTGATTCAGTCTGCCATAGATTATGAGGTGTGTTTAAGAGCAGATGTTTTTGTTGGTAATAGCTTTTCGACGTTCTCCAGTCTCATTGTTCTTGAAAGGACGCAGAAGGCGAGAAGGCTAGGGTTTATGAGTTCTTGTGAAGATGGTGGAAACATGTGGAGTTCGTATGCTTATAATTTGGCTGGAGAATCAGAGGGAGTTCCAAGGAGATGGATGACGAATATGACTCATTCTAGCTTGCAAGCTATTAGCTATGGCTCAAACTCTATTTCTTGTTCAAGTGAGTGAAGTTGACATTGTAGAATTAGTTTTTTTTGGGGTCTTTTTATACAATTCGTTTATTTGTGGGGTACAAAGTTGTGTAAATTTTAGATCACTTGTTCTTCAAATTTGTCTTTGTAACGATTGTGAAAAAAGAGAAAGAAGTGAAATTTATTGAAACCAGTTTTTGTTAGTTATTAGACAAGATAATCATGAACCAACAATCTCTTAGTTCAAATTTCAATAATTGCAATGGATTTGGATATTTCCTCAGCTAAAGGTTTAGCTATGTTTTTCATGTTGTTGTTTTGTGGTAAAAACATTTTTTTTGGTGAATCCACAAATATTATAATGACATACACAAATCATTTGACCTAATTTTTCTAAGAATTGAACATAATTGATTCATTAATTAGAGATCCGTTGATGTTTGGCTGCAATTAAGATCCTTTGAAACAAGTTTTGGAAAATTCACAGTTTTGAATGGATTGGTAGTTTGCAAAAACTAGTACATGATATTTAATTTTAATTGATTTACAAAATATTTTATGATTCTTAATGAAGAATAAATATATATACATGACAAGAAGCATATGTTTTGAACCTTGAAATATGCATTGTTATCATGGCTTCGAGTTTGACCAAGTAACTATTCAATGAACATTCACAAATGTTTTAAGAGATAGTATGATGTTTTCAGAAGGAAATTGAATATAAATATTTATGATTATACAATTTTTGGGCATTATTATTGTGAATTTTAATGTCCTAACACATAATACTGTTGGTTTTGGAGTGTTATCACGGAGGAAAGGCTTACCTTGGCCATCAACAGGAGTGAAAACATACTCAAACTCTGTAAATTTTAAGATTTTATAGAAGAAGTTAATTGTTCATAGTTTCCGTGACAACAAACATATTACAATTTAACACAAACCACCAAAAACATTAAGTAAACAGAATGGTAAATGTAAAAATATCTAATCACCTAATCATTGATAAATACCCATACAATTTTCTAGTTTAGCTCTTACTCAAAGGAAGAATCATATACTTGTGTGAGAGAAGAAGAATAGTTAAAATTCAATACATAAATCATGAATTATTTCTCTCTTATACATTGTTTTTGAATCTACTAGTACTTTCTTTTTATAAAACCAATTATTTACTTATTAGACAAAACATTCATGAATAAACTGTCTTTTAATTCAAATTTCAAGAATTAACATGGAATATGCATGTTAGTATATTTCAGCTAAAGGTTTAGCTATGTTTTTGTTGCAGCACATACATAGAATAAAGCAATTTCGATGATGAAAATTGTTGTCGTGAATCCACAAATATTATAATGATGTATATAAACAATTGACCTAATATTTTGGAATCTAAGGACTGGACATACTTGATACATCCATTACAGATATGTTGATTAGTTTGCACCTCTTTTATTCTTTGGCTCAGTCTCTTGAGTACACAAATGAGGATGATCGGCTGCGATTAAGATTTGTTTAAACAAGTTTTCAATAAATTTTCAATTTTGAGCTGATTGATATTGAAATTTCAATGCATATATCTTTTGTAGTATGCAAACACAGTACATGAATTTCATTTTAGTTTTTGATTTACAAAATATTTTAATGATTATCGATCAAGAAGAAATATCTATGCATGATAAGGATCATATGTTTGAAACCTTAAATATGTTTAGCAAGCATCGTTTCGAGTTTCACCAAGAGGGACTATTCAATAGAAAAATCACAAATGTTTTTATGATATCATGAAGTTTTGAAAGTAACTTGAATCCAAATATTTATAACAGAAATTTTTTATTGTGAAGTTTGCTATGTCAACACAACAATATTGATTTTGTAGAAGAGCTAGCAAAGAGACTCTTGGGAGAAGCAACATTATTAGCCCTTTTGAGTATCTTTTCACTGGACCTTTCCAATTTCATGTATCTTTCCACTCGACCATTCTTCTTCTGCTATTTATTCTTTTGCTTCTCCAAACTCTCTGTCGTTGAAGTCTTTGTATGTTGGAGAAACATTGAAGTCATCTCTATCTTTTAACAATCTTCAAAGAGCAGATGGGTAAGTTGAGAATTTCTGCTTCAACGAGATGATGACGACGTTGAAAGACATACAAACACACACACACACAAAAGAATAACATGATGAAAAGATAAAAAAAAATACATGTATGTCATCTTGGATTTGTCTCTAAATGCACAAAACACATATTTCAAATACACTGAGATTTCGAAAGTAACTTAAATACAAATATTTTTTTGGTCAACATTATTGTGAATTTTGTTGTGTCAACACGATAAAATAAATATAGATCGCATTTGTGCTGAAAATTTAATGATTCATTAGTTTATTTTTACTCTTTATATGTATGAACGTTAATATACTATTTTCACTATTACTGTTTGATTCATTCAATATATTGTTTTCCTTGTTATCAGATAAATTGTTGTGCATCATGAATCCAAGTGTAATGAAAACATGAATCACAAACTTTGAAATGACATGAATCCCTCCAATTCTTTCATACGCGTTCGTGGAGCTGTATGGAAAATCTCGACATATGCTTTTTTAACCAAACTAGTTGCTCCATTGTACACAATAGTAGCTAATACATCACATTCATTCACAAAACAAGGACTTCTCTTGCTAAATACTCATCACTTCTAAAGAGTGTTTGAGTTGTAGCTGTTTGCATACCAGTATACAAGTAGCCTAAAAGACTTTGAGACTTAATAGGATTGTTGATAGTGCAAATAGTGTCGCTGAAGTTATGGTAAGTGTGAGAGACATTAAAAATAATTTTCAATCATTGAACAATCTTCAAGAAGGTGAGTAAACTGAGATTTCATGAAGAACAAGATATACAAATGTTAAAAACAAACACAAAAGACATGATAAAATCATTTGCAGTCCTTCACTTCTTTGTTCATCTACTTTATAGCTATATATATTTCAAAATATATAGGGAAAGCAATGGTTCAAATAAATTACTACAAAAAAAACTCGGTTAATCTATAAACTTAAATATGAAGTATATCTCTTTACAATTACACATCATATTTATGATTTTTAAATATTATCATTTAGCATTTTAATTCTTAAAGAAATTAATAAGAATTCAATAAAAATAAATTTTCATAGTTGATCATATATGAGAATCAGCTTTTTACTTCTAAATGCACTAACTGATGATGATATATAATAGCATTTAATACACTAACTGATGATACATATGAGCATTTTGAAAAATAATTTCATGGAATTATGTGGTAGTTTACTTGTAATTTAATTATTTATTTTTATGTTAAAAAAATTGTGTAATATTTGATCAATTAATATTGTTATGATATTTGTATATATGTGTTAGTTATTTATAAAAGTTTTATTCGAGATAACATATAATGGGACGAACGTGATGGTACCCCGTTTTCTCTCTCGAGGGGAGCGGTTACCGGTGATGGAAAAAGCGATTGTTTCACACTCCTTTTTCGCTGCATTTCTCATCCAAAAGTGTTGACTTCATCATCCAGGTACGTGTTTGATTCCATGATGGTATCTCTACTTTCCTTTTTGAACCAATTTCTTTGTGATTTTCTTCTCTTTCTTCTGGAAAAGAATTTCAATATTATTCACAATATTTCGGGTGTTGATCACTCTATCACCCAATTCGTTGTTGTTATCTCCGGCATGGAATTGGTGGCCATGACCGATGACAAAATGTTTGTGTTGAATTCAAATTTATGTTATTTGTTGTGGAAACAACGCCCACCAAAAAAAAACCACCATGGATTCGTCATGTGGAAGAAGAGTTCAAGATCAAAACGAAAAGTTTGCTTTGGATCAACGAAAAATGTTTCAGAAATTATATTTTGGTACAGTATATTTGGTATCAAAATATATTGCTGAAATTATAGAATTCATCAAGGAAAAAGCAACATGAGGTGGAAGAAGATATCTCTTTGTTGTATGGCGATGTTCGTATAATCGTTGAAGATTGGTCTTTTCAATTTTTATTTCTTATGGTTGAATCAATATATTAAATTTTAAACCAAAGAATATCTATAGATCCAAATTGGAATAAGACCAATGTAATACAACAAAAAGAATCGCAAAGAAAATCTTGGGATTTCATCAATTGTGCGATTGCTGAAAGTAATCACATCGAAAAACCTTATTATCGGCGAAGATGGTTTAGAAAAAAAGCTTGCTTCTCTTATATTGTAGTTTCTTCATTTTTAATTAGCAGTTTGTTGTATTTTATGTTATTTGTAATGTTACATTTTATAAATAAAATAGTTAGTTAAAAAAAAAAAAATCTAATGGGACGAAGCTTCTAAATATAATACGCTCAGAACCCGTCAAACCCCATTGGGCCGAGAAGAGTTATGTTTGGAAGGCCCAAAAATTGATTTTAGAGACCGACGGAAGAAGATCGGGAAGGAGGAGAGGAAGATGATGACCGGCGGGAACTACACGACTATCGACGACGATAACCAAAAAGTCTCAGGATCTGTACCTGTAAGTTCCTTTCTCGATTCGATTGTGATATATATGAGTATGTACGTGTGTTCTCGTCCATAGAGTGATTCTTCCGATCTGATTTAGTTTCCATGTGTGTCAATCGCAGTCTATTCCAGATCCAGGTCACACCACCGTCAAATTCGCAGGTAACATTGTCCTATTCTCTGAATTTTCCCGGTTTCTGAGGTGATTTTGATAGGTAGAGCGTTTAGGAAAAGAGCGAATTGATCTGGAACTTAGTCATTAGATGGATTCCCTTTGGATTGTAGCTAAGAAGAACAGTGCTAATTTGTAAGCAAGTGTTATGGATTTTGAATGGATCTCTACTTAAGCAGAAGATGAATGAAATCTTTATTTAACGTAGAAAGAGGAATCTTATAGTTTGCAAATGTATTGTTGACTTGCAGAATCAAATCTTCAGACGTTTCCTCCGTCTGCTACTCAGGGCAAGATCTCTGGTGGTAGTAATCCTCCTCGTGATGCTGATGGTATTATGATTCTCTCGAGTTTTTTATTTTATGTAAGTTAAGATGTGGAAACGTTGTTCATTTCATCCTCTGCTTCTTGTTCGTGTTTGTCTTTATAATTGGATAAGTATGATAGAGCTTAAACTGAACACTGGTGCAGATACATTTTCTGGACCTAGTAACGGTAGTAGAGATGAGTCTCAGTCTGGTGGCTGGCTCCATAAATTCACTGTTGGTGCTTACAAGCCATTCTTTGATGTCGACACTTCCGATATTATAGACAGACTCAAAGAATCTCTCTTCCCATTCCATTCCGTGGAACTTTTACTGAGAAGACTGCTTATAAGCCTGACTTGTAAGAGTTTGTAGTCTTTCTTTTTTTGACTTCTCCTATGTAACTCGGTTGATTGAGTTTTGCAGGTAAGGTCCGTTCTGGATATGCACAACTTTGATATTTGTCGCGGCATCTATCGGAACATTTGTTACATATGTAGCACATAAATGGAAGAGACAAGAATGGAACTACGATATTAATCTGGTGACTTGTCTGCAGGAGTGTTCTATGGTTACGTCACGATTATTCCTCTCGCGTTTTATGTCGTTCTTAAATACTTCTCTGCACCGTTAGGCCTAGTCCAACTCTTCTGTCTCTACGGCTATTCCCTGTTCATCTTCATCCCTGCATTGGTACTAAATTTTATCCTTCGAAACATCTGAATACGATGAACGAGACTTTGACATCTTGTGTTTGTGTCTCTGCAATGTCTCTCACTCGTGCCAGTGGAGATCTTCAGATGGGTTATTGTAGGTGTAGCAGGGTTCATGTCTGCGACTTTTGTTGCTTTGAACCTCAAAGCGCCTATTAATTCCGCTGGAGAGAGATCGATACTGATCACTGATCATCGGAAGCATCTTTCTATTGCAGCTTGGGCTTGCGGTTGTGCTGAAGCTTTATCTGTTCACTGTCACCGTTTGATTCATACAAAGTTGTAAGAGCATTGTTCTTTATATAAACTAAAGGTAATGATTTTTTTTCTGATAATCTGTAGATCCGTTCATAAATGTTTTCATCTCGTCAGATTTATCCAAATTTTTGTACTGTATGGAAACTTAACTCCAGGATTTAAGAATAATAAAATCGATTTTTTTGATTCTGTGTGTGACTCAGAACAATGTGAAAAGACAAAGCCTACAAATCCCTGACACGAGAAAAACATGTTTGTTTAACCAATCGTAAAATTTGTATGGATACGGCGATATTCACTGACAATTTTGCAAAATATTCTTCTTCGTCTTCTACATTACGTCAATAACATATTCGATTTTTTTATCCTATTTATTATGTAACTGAAACTCAATAAAATGCAGGTAATTATTATTCTTCTCCAATGACCAATAGGCTTTGTTTCTCTGTTGTTTTTAAGTGTTTGGCTGTAATAGTAATAGCGAATTTTCTCTACGGATAATTCTTAAGAAAAATAAATTAAAAAAAAAAGGACAAGTAATTCGCTACTTGGCGTTTTATTCAGATTTCCTCCTCTATCACATTATTACCATCATGTGGTGGGTCTCAATCATCGAGACTTCCTTCCACTTTTTTTTTAAAAAAAAAATCCTTTATTTTTTATTTTAATTAATCTGTGTTTTCTTTTTTGGTGAACATGGACGTTGAATATGATAGCCAGATTCACACACTAATAATCTCCATCCTTGCCTCAATTATTTCTTTGGCGTGAGATTTGAGGTATGCTGTGTTGGTGGTGTTGGTGTTAGGTATCTTGTTACGTTTCTGAGTTTGTTCATCTTTTACATCTCAAGCAATCAATCAATCAATATCACCTGCTCCTACGCTTTCTCCTAACCAAAATTAAAAAAAAAAAAATTAGAAACATTTGGTGAATTTTATAGTTGGGGGAAAATTGTTTTTTTTTTTTTGTCAGAGAGTGAATTGTAAGTGAGCTCAACAGATTTTTTTCTTTGGTTTATTTATTGGGAAGTTAAAGCTTCGTTTATTTATTGGGCAGATGAATTGTGTTTGAATGTTTGGTGGGTGTGGAGGAGATGGACCGGAGGAGCTGGTTATGGCGGAGGAAGTCTTCTGAGAAAAGTCCTGGAGAGACTGAGAGTACTGGCTCTCTCTCTTCTCATTCTGAAAGATTCTCAGACGATCAGGTTACACTTTCTCTTTTTGCTTGCTTTGGCTCTCTGAATTGAAAGTTTTGAGCTTTATATAGCAATGCATCTTTTTCTTTATCTTTTGGATTTACTGTGAGGAAAGAGACTTTGTGCTGAAGAATTTGAAAGATTTTGTTATGGTTTCTTCTTTATATTGAAGAATGTGGTTGAAACTATAAGAAGACTAGTTGTTGTTTATGTTCACATCTTCTGGAACCTTGGTACTGTCTTGTCCTTTTGATCTGTTTGCAGCAATGTCTTTGTTTGAGTTTATGTAAGAGTGCCTTTGTTCAATCGTTGACTCCATCTATAATTAGAGTGACTGTGATAACATATTTTGTTATGGTTTCTTCAGAAACTATGAGAAGATTAGGTGTTTTGTTCATCTTCACATTTGCATAAACCTTTGTGTTATGATTTTGATTTGTTTGGTGTGTGAAACTCAGAGATCTCACTCACCGGAATTAATAACTAAACCTGTAACAAGAGAAGAAGAAGAACTTGAAGTTGAAGAGGCAACGGCGGATATCAAGATTCTAACGGAAAGGCTCTCTGCAGCTCTTTTAAATGTCAGTTTAAAAGATGACCTTGCCAAGCAGCATGCTAAAGTTGCAGAGGAAGCTGTCGCAGGTATCTTTTTCTTTAGAAGAAAGTTCTCTGTAACTTGAACTATTCCACATGGCGTTTTTACTTGATTTTAGGTTGGGAGAAGGCAGAGAACGAAGCTGCGGCTCTGAAGCAACAGCTTGATGCTTCTGCAACCAAAGTCTCTGCTCTAGAGGATCGAAGTACTCATCTTGATAGTGCACTTAAGGAATGTGTGAGACAACTCTGGCAAGGAAGAGAAGAGCAAAACCAAAAGATCGAAGAAGCTATAAACAATAAATGCTCAGAGTGGGAAGCTACAAAATCTGAACTTGAATCCCAAATCAAGGAGCTCCAAACCAGACTCCAAACTCAAAAACAAGAAGATGCTACTGCTACTGCTTCAGCTTTAGAGAAAGAGAACTCATCTCTGAAGCTGCAACTCCTCTCAAAAGCAGAAGAGGTTAAGAGATTAACTCTTGAGAGGGACTTGAGCACTCAAGCTGCTGAATCTGCTAGTAAACAACAGCTGGAAGGGATAAAAAAGTTGACTAAACTTGAAGTGGAATGCAGGAAACTGAGAGTCATGGTTCAGAGATCTGTCAAGTCATCTTCTATAGATAACCAATCAGATTACTCAGGGAGGATCTCTTTTAGTGATAATGAAGTGCAGAGTCCTACTCAGAGATCTCTTGGGAAGACTTCAATGGCTCCTTCAGTAGATATCGGTTTAATGGATGATTTTCTCGAGATGGAGAAGCTAGCTGCTCGGCAGCCTTCTGAACCTGGAAGAAAGAGTAAACCTGATGCACAATCAAGGCAGGTAAAACATGAACTTGAAACCTTACTGCAGAGAGTTTCTGAGTTAGAGGAGAGAGTAGAGATGGTAGAGGTAGAGAAACTCCAGTTGGAGATGGCTTTGAATGAATCCAGAGAGGAAGTTGAGACACTGCAGAGTCAATTAATGGAGAGAGAAGAGAAGGTGAAGAAACTGGAACCGAGAACTCAAGAACTAGAGTTGTTATTGGATGAATCTAGAAAGCAAGTTCATGATCTTCAAAGACAGCTAAACAAAACACAGGTGGATATGTCAAAGTTAGAGACTACAAGAGGAGAAAACCATGATCTAGAGTTGTTGTTGAGTGAATCTAGAAGTCAGATTCAAGATCTTCAAAAAGAGCTAAACAAAGCACAAGTGAATTTATCAGAGCTAGAGACTATAAGAGCAGAGAAGCTGGAACTCACCATATGCTTAAACGGGACAAAGAAGCAGCTCGAGACATCTCAAAGTCGGCTAAAGGAATCAGAGAGAAAGCTAACAGAGCTTCAAACTCTGCTTCGTCTAACAAAGGATGCAAAAGAAGCCGCTGAGGATGGTGTAAAAGCTGCAAATGCGAAAGCAGAAGAGGTTGAGTCAAGACTCAGAGATGTGGAAGCAGAAGCAGAATCTTTGATCTTGAAAATAGAATCTTTGGAAGAGAGTATTGAAAAGGAACGTGTGTTATCAGCAAAACACATTTCAAAGTGCGAAGAACTACAAGATGAGATCTCAGAACTAAAACATGAACTTGAGCATCTTGGAGAAGCAGACCATGAGACTAACCATGTGAGAGCTTTTGATGACGATTATAAGCTGAAGCAGGTCAGACTCTCTTGTCATATCTATGCACCTTCCATGTACCATATGTTATAACTCTTTTGTGGCAATTACAGGAGAAGGAACTAGCAGTGGCTGCCTCGAAATTTCAAGAGTGCCAGAGAACTATTGCTTCACTGGGTCAGAGATTACAGTCTCTTGCTACCTTTGAAGATTTCTTGATTGAACCTTGAGGAGAAACTCTCTTAATCAGATTATTGATCATTCCTGTGAATGGTAACAAGAATCAATACACTCTGGAATCTGAATGATGTGCGCAGCTGAAACTCTCAGCTAAAGAAACTTGGAAACACCTCCATCAATATAAGGACACGAGAACAACGGGGAATGAGAAAGTAAAGCTAAGCCAAAACAGAGTTGAGATATTTGTCAATAGAACCCAAGGGAAAAGAATATGGATATAGTTTTTTTCTTTGATTTTTATAAATTATCCGTTTAATCTCTATTGTTTACGATTATATCAAATGTCAACAGAACTATATGTGCAAATTAGAAGCTAATACGTAAAGTAAAATATAGTGAGCTGTGAAAAGTAGCTCTTGTATCTCCTACTTGAATCCATCTCATTTATTTATTTTTATATGTTAATTCAAAATTCAAAACTCTTTATAAATAAGCTGTATTCATAAAATCTTTTTAATGAATTATAAACGAATTTATATGCATATATGAATGTTTTTTTTTCCAACTAATAAGTCCCAAATAAACATTTTGTATTTTTCTTGTGACATACTAGGTTCCATGCAAGTTTGTATATATCTTCAAAAATGGGACTAATGGTTATCCAAATAAGCTCATCTTCACCACGTGGACTTCTCTGTGACTGCACCGTTGAAGTAACTTCCTCATGTCAACCAATCTAAGATGCAACGTGGTACATCATTCAAAATGCTTCATGGTTTTATCTGCTTCTTTCTCTTATTTGTTTGGGGAAATTTTTCTGTCACCAAAACACGAACACACAAAAACACTTTCCCGGAAAAAACTTCACTGTAAAAGAACAGAAAAAAAAGAGAAATGGCTAGTGGGTTTCCGCCGCAGAAACAAGAGACACAACCAGGGGTACAACATGTTATGGATCCAACTCCACAGTTCTCTAGCCCTAACTACAAACCCTCCAACAAACTCCATGTATGTGTCTATGTTTACATAACACATATTTAAATAAAACTTTGCTTTGTGTTTCAGTCAATGTTTTAAAATTTATAAAAGCAAAATCTATACAAAAACTTAGGTTTACATTTAGTTTGGTGTCACACTAAGTATTTATAAACGTTATACACTAAGAATAGTATGCTTGTATAACAAGGTACTTACTTTTGGCAGGGAAAAGTGGCGCTAGTGACAGGAGGAGACTCAGGGATAGGTAGAGCAGTGTGTCACTGCTACGCGCTTGAAGGAGCGAGCGTGGCTTTCACCTACGTAAAAGGTCGAGAGGACAAAGACGCAGACGAAACGCTGCGTCTGCTTCACGAGGCTAAGACAAAGGAAGCTAAAGAACCGATCATGATCGCCACGGATTTAGGGTTCGAAGAGAACTGCAAGAGGGCCGTTGATGAAGTTGTGAACGCCTTTGGACGCATCGATGTGCTTGTCAATTGTGCAGCTGAGCAGCACGAGGTTTCCATTGATGAGATCGATGAGTCCAGGCTTGAGAGAGTGTTTCGTACCAACATCTTCTCACAGTTTTTCTTGGCCAAGTAAGTAACTAGTAACTACATGAAATAAGGGCTTAACTGATAAATATCTGAAGGGATTATGTATTTATGTCAGTAAGATGATAAATTTTGAAGTTTATACATAAATATAGTCCTAAAATAAACAAAATTAAATAATTAATGTAAATTAAAAAATTTATAAATATGAATTATATATCATATAGTTTTATTTTGAAGTTTGCCGTTAATAATATTTTATCATTTTAAGTGTAAAATGTACTTACGTTTTTTTAATGTAGTTACATTTAAATTACACATTTTTCTATATACCAAAATAAACATCATATAATTTTTGTCTACAAAATATAAAGAATATATATTTACCGAACAAGTTTTATTACATAAAACATATTTTAAAATATATAAATCGAAAAAAATCTGTAAATTAATAACTAAATAATTAGTGTAGTTAGTTAATAACTAAATAATAATAAGAAATAATAATAATTAAATTTACCATTTTACCAAAAAAGTAACTAAATAATTAATAAAATATCTAAGTCTCAACATCATAATTTATGGAAATGTTTACTGTATATAGGTATGCGTTGAAGCACATGAAGGAAGGAGGCAGTATCATCAACACGACGTCGGTTGTTGCATACGCAGGAAGCTCGAGTTTGCTAGAGTACGCATCTACAAAAGGAGCTATTGTTTCCTTCACACGTGCGTTAGCTCTTCAGCTTGCACCAAAGGGCATACGTGTCAACGGAGTAGCTCCAGGTCCGGTGTGGACTCCACTGATAACAGCTTCCTTCTCTGAGGAAGCGATCAAACAGTTTGGTTCAGAGACACCGATGAAGAGAGCGGCTCAGCCTGTGGAAGTGGCTCCTTCTTACGTCTTCTTGGCTTCTAACGAGTGCTCTTCTTACTACACCGGCCAGATCCTCCATCCCAACGGTAAGGCCTAAACCGGATTCCACATCTTGTAGTCTATTACAGAACTCTGCGGCTGTCTTATATACTAGTCTTTGTTGTGGCTACTGTAACGCAAACGCTATTTTGTGCAGGTGGTCTTATCGTGAACGCTTGAGCTTGTCTAAAGTATATGCATGCCTTAGAAAGTTGGTACAAAGAAACGCTACTTCGGTTTATATAGTAATGTAGTAAGATGTTAATGTGTTTGTTGTATGATGAATAATGTAAAAAAAAAAAATCTGAATAAATGGTATGTTCTCTTTTTCTCTTGCTTCATTAGCTACACTAGTCTCTCTTGAGTTTTTCTTGTCTAATCTCTGCTTATAAACTGCGTCGTAAGCCTCTATGTTTAGCCCTGACGCTAGGAAGAGTTCTAACTCGTCCACAAACCGATCTGTTCTCGCGGTTAAGAAGGGACGAGCTGCCTCTCCCATGGCCAATTTGAATTGTTCTTGAAAGGCCTCGGTGCGTCTTGTTTCTTGCTTGTGTCTCTGCCCGGTTCTGAAAGAGAGAGAAGATTAGTGGTAAGCGTTGTTCACAAGAGAATAAAACTTCTACTTTAATCAATTAAGCCTTAAACCAATCAAAAGAAAGAGATGAAGTTTTCACTCTAGATGTAAGAGTTTTACCTTTTGCAGAATGAATCCATTACACCGACCAAATGATGCAGAACAATATCAACATCTTCCTCCTACGAAAAACAAATGATTGTTGTTAACAACTAAACAAGAAGATAACATCATTAATGAGGTAGTATCCATTTAAAAGGAATTGCAAGCGTACCTGCATCAGAGCTTGAAGCTCCCTTGTCAACCATGATTCAAGCCACTGATTTCGCTGGAGTAACTTCTTCAGTTTCCAAAACTGAGGAACATCAAACACATCCGCCAATAAACCTGGTCAATAGGACCAAAAAAAGAATCAGAAAACTTTAGCATTCTCTATGGACCAACTGAACACAGTATACTCTACTGAGAAGAGTGTTATATCAGTCATATTCTAAACTAAACCAGGCAACAGATCCAATTCTAGTAACTAGTTCATACGCCCGTTTGTTTAAAATCATGATAAAAAGCTAAACTAGTTCCATTGTTAGAAAAGTGAAGCTACAAACCTGACTCGGTGTAGTAGCATTGCAATCTATATCTCTGTTCCTTTGTTAGTACAAACCTGCACAAAGAAGATGTTCATAAGCTCTTTTGTTTTCTGTCAATTAAGCTTGATATCAAAACATTCAGACAAGAACAGGAACTTACCCATCTGTAACATTAGGGTCAACATAATGCCGGTCAAAAGAGTGCCCATCGAAGTTGTATATGATTGAGATGTTATCCGTCTGCACATTGTCAGAGTCAGTGTTTGAAAGCTATGCTACTCAGAAAAAAAAAGAATATCGTTTACAAGAAACCAAACCTTACAGAGAGGACACTTCACAGAAGACAACTGCTTTGTAACCTTACTTGAAACAACTTTGATCCATTGTTTGATACATCTGAAACAAAACTTGTCTGCAAAAAGGAACAAACTTTTCAATCTCTCTGCATAGTATACCTTGCAAGAAGCTATTAACTATATTCCCTAAACCATAAACCTAAGTCTTAATCTCAGATAACACAAGAGCTTAACCAGATTGAGAGAAAGAGAGAGAGAGAGGCTTACGGAAACATGAATCAAGATAGGATTCTTGGAGTATAGGTCCAAGACAAATCGGACATGGATCTCCGCCGTTGATTGAACTGCTCCCGACGGCGATCTCCTTCGCCGCCATTCCTCAGGCCACAGTACTCACCGACTTCGTGTAACCGAACACCTTTTATTAATACACGTTTACGTAAATTACAAACGTAACCCTTAAACTCTTTTCTAATCGAATAATTAACCTGTAACTATTTATCGTTTTAAATTTTTACCCAATCAAAGTTAAACTTTTATGGTTAAATTGCGAATGTAACCCTGAACTCTTTATAAATCAAAAATAAACCTTTAACTATTTAAAGTTCAAAACTTTACCCTATTTATAAAAGGTGAAAGCTTTGATTACTTTGTTGTGTACATTAACAATTGTGATGAAGAAGCACTACAAAGCAATTCTCTCCCAGTTGGAAAAATGCAAAACAATGATGGAACTAAACCAACTCCATTGCCTCATGATCAAATCCTCTGTTATCAAAAACATCATCCCTCTAAGCCGTCTCATAGACTTCTGCACCATCTCCCCGGAGACGTTGAATCTCACATACGCGGCATCAGTTTTCGAAACCATCGATTCCCCAAGCGTCTACATATGGAACTCTATGATCAGAGGCTACTCAAACAGTCCAACACAAGACAAAGCTTTGATCTTTTACCAAGAAATGCTTCGTAAAGGGTACTCTCCAGATTACTTCACGTTTCCTTATGTGTTTAAGGCCTGTTCTGTGTTGAGGGATGTTAAGTTTGGGGGGTGTGTTCATGGGTTTGTTGTGAAGACAGGGTTTGATGTGAACATGTATGTTTCCACTTGTTTGCTTCATATGTATATGTGTTGTGGTGAAGTGGAGTTTGGTTTGAGGGTTTTTGAAGGTGTGCCTAAGTGGAATGTTGTTGCTTGGGGGAGTTTGGTGTCTGGTTTTGTGAGTAATAATAGGTTTAGGGAGGCTATTGAGGTGTTTAGTGAGATGGAGAGGTATGGTGTGAAGGTGAATGAGATGATAATGGTGGATCTTCTTGTTGCTTGTGGGAGATGTAAAGATGTTGAGACAGGGAAATGGTTTCATGGGGTTGTTAAAGAGTTAGGCTTTGATCCTTATAACCAGTCAGGAGATGGTTTTAATGTGATTTTGGCGACGAGTGTGATTGATATGTATGGGAAATGTGGAGATTTGAGAACCGCGAGGTATCTGTTCGATGAAATGCCTAAGAGGAACTTGGTTTCTTGGAATGCTATTATTACAGGGTATAGTCAGAGCGGTGATGCAGAGGAAGCGATGCGTATGTTTTTGGATATGCTTGCTTTGGGTGTCTCTCCTGATAAAGTAACGTTTTTGAGTATCATAAGAGCTTCTTCCATGGTTCAAGGATGCTCACGGTCAGGACAAATGGTTCACGGTTATGTATTGAAAACCGGTTTTGTGAATGATGCTGCTGTAGTTTGTGCACTTGTGAATATGTATGCTAAAACCGGTGATGCAGAGAGCGGGAAGAGAGTGTTTGAAGAGCTAGAGAAGAAAGACACAATAGCTTGGACTGTTGTGATCATTGGGTTAGCCACTCACGGTCACGGGGATGAAGCGTTGAGTGTGTTCCAGAGAATGCAAGAGGAAGGTAATGCTAAACCTGATGGAATCACATATGTTGGGGTGTTGTATGCGTGCAGCCACGTAGGTTTGGTGGAGGAAGGACGAAGATACTTTGCGGAAATGAGAGATGTTTATGGTATAGAACCAACGGTTGAACACTATGGATGTATGGTTGATATATTGAGCCGTGCTGGTTGTTTTGAAGAAGCAGAGAGATTGGTGAAGACTATGCCGGTACAGCCTAATGCTAATGTATGGGGTGCATTGTTGAATGGTTGTGAGATTCATGAGAATTTCGATCTGGCTGATAGGATAAGAACTGTAGCAAGTGAATCCGAGGAACTTGGGAGTGGAATCTACGTTCTTCTTTCGAATATCTACGCTAGAGCTGGGAGGTGGAGTGATGTGAAGCTAGTTAGAGAATCCATGAATAGTAAAAGAATAGCTAAAGTTTTAGGTCATAGTTATGTTGAAACAGCTTTGTAAACTTTTAGGATCCTGCTTTTATTTTTTTCTGTTTAGAAAAAAAATCTAATAGATCAATAGTACTTTTACAGAATAAAAGAAAGTCTGAATCCATTCCTTGAAAAACGAAATTCAAAAACTCTTTAGATGGTTTCTTCATGTCTTTTTCATCATTTGTACGCATCTGGTAAGCTGTAACCAGGCATGACAATCTTGTCAGCAAACATCTTGCCTGTCTTGGGCATGACATGCCAGTGTAATGTCAAGTTGAAATCTTTCCCACGAAGATTGTGTCCCTGAAAAAGATCCCAAATGATGATTAATTCAAGTAATTAACGACGAGAAGACTAGGTGGGGGTTTGTTGTAGTGTACCTGATCAATGAAACGGTACTTGTTTGAGGTTTGAATCCGGAACTTGGCATGCTCCTTATCAGGGATAATCACATCCCATAGAGAAACCTGCAAAAGAAAGGTCAATATAATCTCAAGTCAATCCACAACTTGTCCCAAGACTTTATGAACCTTTGCATTGAAACAAAGTGTGGACCATAATATACCTGATTCAGGGAGTTCTTTGGGGTTGCGTATTCCGCTGCCACAAAAGCAAAAACCTGCACGCATTTTTTTTCATTTAACGAATAACCAGCAAGAGCAGTGCAATATCTACAAGTAATAGTAAAAAGACAAGGATGTGTTTTTGAAATTTAATCAAACCTGTTTGGTGTTCCAAGTAAACAGTGACTGCAAGTCTGCACTTATGTCCAATGTCAAGCTGACCTGCATGACAATGTAAATCGCTCAGCGAGGAGACTCAGTATGTATAAGATGAATGATATTCATAATCCAGATTAGAATATCGCTTGTGAGTTATGTTAAAATATTCATGAACTACTACACTTGGAAGAGCAATTCATAAACACAGGTGAGTAAATGGAAAACCCTTATGTAAAGATCCAAACTTTACCTCATCATTGCCATAAGATTGCTTCTTGAATCGATTGATGTTAAGTATCTGCAATAACAGCACAAACCAACATTCATATAAAAATAAAACTTCAGAGATCGACACATGTAAACCATTCAGCAACCACAGAAAGACGCGATTGCGCAGATGAACGCGAGGGCCGTTACGGAGAACGTGAGCAGAGCATTTGCTCTGTATCCAAATGAATGCATCTCTTTTCTCCCTTTACGATTACTCCTTTGAGATTATGGATCACCGGAAGTAGTGATAGAAGAAGAAGACGACGACGAGCGTTGTTTAATTTATTTCATTAATATATCCAATTTAATTCTCAAATTGCTGTAATGTGATTGGTCAAGCCACGTATGATCTACTTCGTAAACCGGAGTTCCAGAATATGAATAGTCAATACCGTACTATGCAAACCGTAATCACGGTCTAAGAATACCTTTTTCCGGTTCAAATTCGGTCCAAGAATATTCATTCAATGAATTTGACTATTATGATTCTTATCACACAAAAATTCTACACTTGACCATATAAAAACAAACGTTTCCTTACGTAAGAAAATGAGATGACTGATT
>JABAYD010018622.1:19849-30790 GCA_014822095.1 Diplotaxis tenuifolia
TGCCATACTATTGCTGTGGCTTCTCAGTTCACACTTCACACTTCACACTTCACACACACACTTGCTTCACTTTTGGTAAACACTTCTCTTTTGGAGAGTACTATTTGATAGATACACCAGGCCTAATTTTGAAAGATTTTGTCCACACTTTTTTATAAAAGAAAACATCATAATCAACTCATATCTCACGGATTTGGTACTATCTGTGTCAAAATTAATATATGATGTGTACATAATAAAGTCAGTGGCACACTAGAGAAGTTAGTGCTCTTGTACACTACTATAGAGGCGGCTTCACAATCCTTTTCAAACAAAGCTAAATAAATAATATCTTACTTTGTAACCATCTTCGAGATATTATAAACATCATTCCACTAACAAAATTAAAGCACATTTTGTTTCCAATCCTCAAGAGTTTTAAAGACGCCCCAAAAAAAACATAAAGACTACTAAGACAAACATATTCATACCCGTTTATCTCTAATTAAAAACATTACATGCGATCACATTATACTACAACTACCTGGATTCTCATCGCTGAACATATGAGTATAAGAATCCGAGTGTGGTGGCGGCATTGGCGGTGGATGAGCATAGTTCACTGACGGATAAGGTCGAGCATACATCATTGGATGGTACATGTCTCCACCGTGACCACCACCACCATATCCTCCATGAGCTACAACTGCTTGTTGTTGTTGTTGCTGCTGCTGATGCATCATCATTTGCATGTACTGTTGTTGGTTCATTTGATGACTTGCCTGAGGTGGTGGTGGATAATATCCTCCGCCTCCGCTCATCGGTAAGCCTTGAACCGCCGGGTAAGCACCACCTTGGTGTCCCATTTGACCACCTTGACCCATCATGCCACCCATTGGACCAGCTTGACCCATCATTCCCATCTGACCTCCTTGAGGGCCCATCATACCCATTGGACCACCTTGAGGGCCCATTGGGCCACCCATCCCTTTAGCACTATGATTACCCTTGTTGCTTCCTCCTCCTCCGCCGCCAGCTTTGTGGTGTTTAATGAGCTCATCCATGTCATGGGACCCATGTCCTCCTCCTTTTGACCCACCTCCACCCTTTTTTGGCCCATTATCATAATGATGAGCTCCCCCACCACCGGATGATTTGACCTTATCACCCCCACCACCGCCTTCTTTCTTACCACCTCCCTTCTTCTCATCTCCTTTTCCACTTTTACCATTTTTGAAAAACCCTAGAAGGCCACCACCACCACCACTTTTGGCATCTGTTTTTCCATTTTTACCCCCACCTCCGTTATTCTTTTTCCCATCTTTCTCTCCTTTACCTCCTTTCTTGCCATCTTTTCCCATTTTACCCTCACCCATTCCCTTCATCTGCACCGGAATCTCAAACCCACCGCCACCTTTCTTCCCCTCTCCTCCGCCACCACCACCACCGGCTTTGAAACCATTCATCATCATCATCATCTCATTATGTCCCTTAGGTGCACCACCACCACCCATTTGAGGCATCTTGTTAGGCATCATCATCATCTTGCTCTGAGGCATATGATGATTACCACCACCTCCTCCATGACCATGTCCACCCATATCATCATCGTCATACTCATCATCGAACTCATCGTCATCATAATCATCCTCACTAAAATCATCATCATAATCATCATCACTAAACTCATCATCCTCCTCCTCAGCAAACTTAACAGACTTCTTCTGATCCTTAGACGCCACAGGAGGCATCATCATCTTCATATCCTTCCCGCCATGTCCACCACCACCACCGCCACCTTGAGCAGCCTTCATCATCATCATCTGCTGAATCTGCTGAGGAGTCAGTTGCATTGGTTGACCTCCATGTCCATGATTCTGACCATCCATGTCGACATTACCAAATTGCCCATTCAGATTTGGAAACCCTTTTCCTCCTCCACCTCCACCGCCACCGCCGATAATCTCGGCGTGTTTTCCTGATTTGCTTAGCTTCTTAACGAGAATGGCAGGGTCAACGTTTCCTGTGACAGTGACTTTCCCTTGTTCTACATCTGCTTTTACAGAGTACACTCCTGTTGTCAAAACAAGAAACCAAAACCATGTTAACATAAAAAAAAATAATAATAATCACTCAACGCGGTAAATCTCATAACTTTGAACCTCACAGTAATATTTAAAAACTTTTTATGTCAAATCATTCCAAGCAATTCTTCTAAAACATTTAGTAAATCTCAAAATTTTGGACTTATTGTTTGGAAAGTTAGTAACGTTTTGATGTGAGAGATGATACATTAGAGTGTTACATATAACATGAGAGGAAGAAAAAAAAAACTAAGTTCGTCATTTTCAAGAAAATTATATGTTTAAGAATTCATAGATCCATGGCTTCTGAGACCGTAAACCTCTTCATATATATATCAGAAGTATATGTTTAAGTAAAACTAGCTTGGCCTTATTAACAATTAAAATGGCCATACAAAGCTTCCCTTCAAAGAAAAAGAGAGGGAACAGAGTTTTAAGAACTAACCTTCAATTTTTTGCAACTGTTTCCTCACTTTATGCTTACATCCTTCACAGTGTACATTTACTTTCAGAACACAAGTCTGCAAACAAAAACAAATCACAGTAACACAGAATTAGCTTAGTGATATACTCCAATCTTGAAGGGAGAGGCACAAGAAGTGAAGGAGACGTATACCTGAAGCTTCATAACATCTTGTTTATTCATAATTCCTCTTAGAATTTGTGGGTTTTTTCAGAGATAAAGCTCTGTGTAGAAAGAGAGAGAGAGTATTCTTTTCTCCTTTGTGAAGAAAAGAGAGGGTGGTAGATAGATAGAGATGATAAGAAGAGGGGTATATAGTGTAATAAAGTCGGTTTGTTGCTGTGTTAAGGAGAGAGGGACACTAATAAAACACGCTCAATACTTGTGTTTTGTTTTTTATCTCTGTTTCAGAGTTTCTTTTATATATCTATTGTCTGTAGAGACTAGAGAGAGAGGGCGGTGGCACAGGTAGCAAGGATATCTTTCATTTTTGATTTGCAAAATATCTTTTTTATTAATATTGTTTTTTATTTTAAATTTTTTTAAAGTGTTATACTTTTTCCGGTACAGAGCTGAGGGAAAGAAGCAGAAGAAGAAGCTTTTAAAGGCAGCTTCTTTCTTTTTTTTTGAGCACAGTACAGCCTTGCTCGCTTCTTATTTCATCTTCAGGAATACGACTGATTAGCACATTAATTCGAATATATTGAAGGTTCCTTAACTACATTACTTAGCTGTGTTCTTTCCTAATTGCATTTGCTTTTGTGTATCTAATGTGTGGTTTAGATGTAAACCGACTTTGTTAAGAGTCAATAATCTAGGTGTCATGTTGTTATCATGCATTGGTTTTGTCTACTATAATGAAGTATAGTTGTGTTTCTCCACCTAGGAAAAAAATGTCTTGTGACACTTTATTTTAATTAATGTTTTGGATTTAAAAACTCCTCTAAATACAAATACTTAAATAATAAATAAAAAATATATTAAAATATCTACACCACATATAATTAAAAATATGACATGACCGGATTTAAACCTTCATATTATAAAATATTACACTACACTATGCCAAACTAAAATTAATTCTTTTCTACACAAACAATCCAATTGCAAAAAAATAAAGGTAAAAACAAAAAAAAATCATTCATAAAAATAATAATAGCCACATAATATAAACTAAACTCTTCTAACTAAAAATGAATATTAAACAAATATAACAAGGAATAAAATCTCTGCACCCTTACGTTTCATTGGTCTCCACAGCTTTGAGGCGTCATATCAACGAATTTGTTTTTTGCTACTATTTATTTCACTCGAACTAACATGCAAACATATCTCCATATCTGAATATATAGAGAAATTTATGTGTTTAAAAAATTATGATGTAAAATTATTTTTAGATAGCACACAATAAATTTTTTTATATAATAGTTTTTACTAAATCACTGAAATTCATTTCAACTAATTTAATTATTCACTAAGGTTAGCTTTTAATGCAAAAAATTACTTCACAAATAATAATATAGACAATTAAATAAAAAAATTTCATTAACAAAATTTTCATCATAACATAAATATTTTATTGCATATAAAAACTTGGAAAAATTCATACATTTGAAATATTTAATAATAATTTAAGAATCAATATTTTAAGATATGAAAAAGTATTTAAAATAATAAAGTTCTTTTTAAATATTTGAAAATATGTATTCATGTTTGTGTCATTTTCCATGAAACAATTTTTTTTAGATAAACCAGGCAAGAATTACTGAACAAGCAAAATATACCATATCATCCAATGTTATTTTGAAATATAAACTTAAAAAATACTCAAACAAATAGTAATCATCATATTATACAAATTATCGAATGCTTTGGTTTGAAAATTTTGCTTACAAACTCATAAACGTTAACATTAAAAAAAATCATTTACTGTTTATACAAAAACAATTAAATGCCTAAAAATAAGAGAATCGCTTGACAAAAATCTATTAATAACGCTATTTATCGTAATTAAAACAAACAACCATCTATCAGACTTCCAGACACAGAAACCTGATATCAACCACGACACAAACAAACTGACTTCAAACAATCCTAAATACTACAAATAATAACAAAAATTGTTAATGTATAGATTTTGAATTTAAAAAAATTATACTAACCGGCGCATACACCACTAGTTCTAAATATAAAAGCAATTTTTTTATTAGCACTTAAATGTAATTATATTCTAAGAAAGCAGCTATTAATCCACATTTTGTCTACATGTCTTGATTTCTACTCTCTTTGTTTGAAAAAGTTGTATACTTTAATTTTTCCACAGATATTAAAAAGAATATGAAATTATAATAACCAATACATTATTTTTTTATCCTAATTATTCTCTATAATATTTAACCAATAAAATGTAAATAAGCACAATTATTTTTTAAAAATTTATAATTTATCATTAATTTATACATTGAAAATGTAAAATATGTATTTTGTGAAACAATTTTTCTGTGAAAATGTTAATTTTTATGAAACAGAGGAAATACTATTTTTAATGTTTTTTTCTTAAACCAGGCATACGTGTTAAGAGTTTACAAGATTTAGACCTTAAAATGTTTATTAATGTGACTGCAATTATTTAGGTATGACACTGATATTAACATGAAAATTTCCGGATCATAATAATTGTTTGAGATCAATGATTTTACTGATCGTTGACGAGGGGGATTAGGATCCAATAGCAAGCAAGAAAAGGTGTTTGTCACCAAATGGACTTGTTTAACAACACCACTCACGCAAACAATGCAACCATTGAATTCAAACTCTTAATTATAACTCCTACTATAATGGTAGCTAGATTATGCGATCTGGATCTCAAGTATATGTTATTTCTTATGTTAAAAAAAAACTATACGTTTTAGACTTTTCGTATATATTAAAAAGTATTTTAAATTTTGATAGCAAATACATTGTTTTTGTGATCAACTATTTTCACAAATTTAATTAATCAAGATTTTACAAACAGAATTTTTAATTTACAGTTCATCATTATTATCTAACAGAGTATATTTGAAATAATTTACTTTTTCTATAACACGAGTAATTTTTAAATTGACAGAGTACTATATTTTTTATACAATGTTACTCTCTTTTTTTTTTTTAGCCCAGTAATCAAACAAAGTCATACCGCCACACATGCCGACGAAGCACAAGGACGTCCACGTGTTGAGACCCCTCGCCTCACCGAGCCACGCATCATTTTGTCACTACACCGCGACCCAAACACCAAGCCAACGCCGGAGCAGACGAAAAACACCACTGTTTTCGTCGGATATACACCGGAATCGCAAAGACCACCCCCACAGATCAACGACATCACCACAATTAAATTGTCTATCATCAATCATCAGTCGCCATCATCCAACATGCAGCTCGATTTAGGATTAAGAGACAAAGTGTGCACTGAAGCTCATAGTCGTTTATCATCATGATCGAGATAAAACCCGAGAACAAAGCCATCAAACCCACCTCTAACAACTATATTAAAGGTAACGAGGTTCATCAAACTCACTTCTTTCCATCACCCTCCTCTCCTCGTACCCAACAGAGAAACACGACGACGCTGTGAGAGCCTCACCGCCCCGGAGTCTGAACCACAGCGATCTCCCGCACTCTCAAAACTGTCTCTAACCTCATAGAAGGAAGAGAAAACTAGAGAGTACTTTCTCTTTTGGAGAGAATGAGAGAGACCCGGTTTTCCGCTATTATTATTTTTTTTCTCCTAACTCAAAACATACAATGTTACTCATAAACTGGAAATCAAAAAACTTGATAAATTTATATACAAATCAGAGAAATATATATACAATATATCTTTATATGAATATGTATGAATAAAAAAGGGCCAATAATGTTTAATGGGTCATAAAGACAGGTAGGTCGCTTCCACTCCTTGCTGTGAATAGAGCTCTCTAGGGCCAAGCCCTCAACCACCAATTAGCCAGAAATTAATAATTATTAAAGATCTATTTTAATCATCTAGTTGAAATATTTTGAGGCTCCGAGTTAGAAATAAAACTTGACTTAATTGCTAATGCATGTGACGCATGTGCACCACTTCAGTGTAACTATCATAAATTCATAATAGTCAGCGATTTTTTCAATCAAATCTGTAATAGAGTCGTGTACATAAACATGAAGGGCGAGCACTATTACTAGTTTAGTAGTCTTCCGATTGTTAATTTTTAATTCACATCGTGCAGCTTTACAATTCGCATATCTCTGACTATTCTAGTTAAATTAATCGCTATGCTCGCTTACTAAGCGTAGACAAAAGTATTGCTAACACGTGTTGCCCTCATAAGTAAAATTAAAGAGAAATTCTGAAAAAGACTAAGGATAAGTAAAAAAAAGTTTAGAATAAATAAATAATTTCATTGTTCGACCATAACGTTTAGAAGAAGTGACAAATGTGACTACTCTGCTATGGTCCTAACAGTTAAAGCTTTATATAGATCGAACCGTGTACGTCGTTGGTCGGTCCATGGCAACCTTAGAAGTCAATGATTTTTCTCCGACCAAAGAAGTCAAATTAAAACACAGAAATAGCTTTAAGAAAAAGAAATCGAAGATGAGATAGAATTGTTTCAAGGGGTTTCAGCAATCATTTTCAGAGGTGCATTAGACCCTTCTTTTTCTAGATAAAATTATTATTGAATTTCCCTGTTGTTTTATCGTCTTCTGTATACTAAAAAGAAAACTATCCTCGTGAAGAACATTGCTGCCAGCTTAATTTCTCTTTGTCAGTTTGCCTATTTATTTACACGATTTTAAATATATTATTAGTTTTACTCTGATTGTTTAAGTTCGGTGCTCTCAAAAGAAATATTTAGAACTCGTTAAGCAAATTTGTAGAGGTTATTTGAACTTTTGCAGGTAAGACTCCGTTTAAAATGATAATCAAACCACAGCTTGTAGTATGTACATGAATATAAAATATATTAACTGTTGAAAATGAAGACAAAATGATACAGAATAGTGTCATCGTTATGTTATAAAAGATATGATCATAGCTCTGTTCCTACAGAATTTCTTTAACGTATGAAGAAACTAGGCTTCACTTTTCCTTTACCTTTTGCATAAAATTATCATAAAAATTATGTTTTTTATTTGCTTTTAGTACCACTACTATACACATTTGACTATTCAATAAAATCGGAAATTGTTTGGACTCATTACAAGATGTGGGGTATTTTGAAGCACATGCTAATGAGTATCCAAATCAAACTGTTGTTGTTTTTGGCTTTTTTGGACGCTGGGACCTAATCTATGTTCTCATCTACTCACTTTAAATCCAGTGTAGTAATTTTTTTTATTCTCTTATTCATTTACATAAGAATAAGTTCCTGTATTGTGAAACTGTGTTGTTTGTGATATATTCATAGCCTCGTAGGTTTAGCTTCTAACAAAAGTGGGAATATCCCAGTGTGTGTATGTAACTATTCAAGTGTGACAAAAGCCAAAACAAAATTATCAACTTATCAAAATTTTCAATATACATCTTGATTGATAACAAGGAGCATCTATACATCAATAACAACATTTTTTTTTTTGAACAAACATCAACATATTCGTTTATCTTTTCGTTGAAAAAACTCTTTATTCGAACCTCTCACGAATCACGACATTAAAGGAAAAACGAAAACAGATGAAAACAACGTTAACCAAGATCCACCAGCATATGACACACTTTGGGGGCAAAAGTTAATTGAACATGTCACATTACAATATATTTTTAAAAACGACTACATAAATATCTTCTTCTTTTTTTGTAACACGCATAAATATCTTCGTTTTTCTCTATTTTACACAATAAATACTCCAACTAAAATGACCATGTAAATTACTGAAGAGTAAAAAGAATTAATGAAGAGTTTTCTTTGTTTTCAGAAATCAGAATTGCCCTAACTTGAAACTAGTTTTCATTTCCTTGCCACCAGCTTTTATCTTATCTTGTACGAACCATGCTTACATATCAACTGTCTGCAGGTTTTGAATCTTTTGACTACTGATCAAAGTAGAATAACATTTAATATTTATCACAAGTCTGCAAACTGAACATTCATATTGAGATATGAATCTACGAAGAAAACATGTCATCAACGGTTTCACAAGTAATATTTTAATAAGAAAATCCACTTTATTTTGTTTACTTTTCGTTTTAATAGTTCTGCCATTCTACAATATTAGCTGGAACTGTGACATCTGAAATCTAAAAACACCTACGTAACTTTATATTATATCTTTCGTGTTCTTTGATATGTTTTTGAATACATTCAAGAATGAGTTGGAGTTGTTTATATCAGCTGACCCTAACCACTAACCAGATACTGGTATACAGAACTTTCTAATAAAAATGGGTATGGTCCGTATGGACATAATATGATTAACATTCCCATGAGAATATGGAATTGTGAACTGACCTACAAAAAGACCAAACATAAGAACTAAAAGTATCACGTGTTAGGTTTGATTTTGAAGGTCAAGTGACGA
The DNA here is from genome assembly GCA_014822095.1 of Diplotaxis tenuifolia. Classification (NCBI taxonomy): domain Eukaryota; kingdom Viridiplantae; phylum Streptophyta; class Magnoliopsida; order Brassicales; family Brassicaceae; genus Diplotaxis; species Diplotaxis tenuifolia. The sequence continues at coordinate 28,919 of JABAYD010018622.1, forward strand.
ATGTGAAGATACTGTGAGAATGCAGACGAAGTTTGTAAGTAGCCCAAGTCACAAAACAAGTTATAAAAAGCAAATTTTGTCAACACCTTTGACTTCATTTTTTCAAACACTCTCTCAGAAGCAAATTTCGAAATGAAGCTGAAGACGTGAAAGTGTGAAACACATGTGCTGAAAACATTTGCGTCTCAATAAAAGTTATAGGTTTCTTACATTTAAATTAATATCATAGTATATTGGAAAGTTTTCGTTAATTGATTACTCCACGATACAATATCTCTATCGACATCACGTAAGAATTACCAGAATTTATTTGCACTGACAAAGACTAAAGATATTATAGCTTTATAAACGGTCTCGCCTTACACCGCACTTAACAATAAGAAAAACCTTTACATATACATATATCTATATATTTTTATAACTGTAAAAACCGCACTACAATTAAACCGCTTTTTCCGCACCGCTCAAAACGCAGTCACCATTCGGAGGCTATATTTTGATAAAACTATATATTTTTTTTTTGAAATTAGAAAGAGTTAAACCCGGATCTATTAAAGACACAGACATAACCTCCGGATGGAGGTACAGCCCACGGATAAACCCTTTTCTGAGCATTCAAATAGATCGAAAACATGGATCGAAAACAATAACTTATATCTGTGTAGTCAGTGAGGTTTGAATCAAGGTTCGTCTTATTACGTTTTTTGCTCTCAAGCGCCACTGGCCACCGCCATTGGTTACCATATATAAGTTGACATTATTGTTTGATGACAATTAACAGTAAAAGAAAAGAAAGTGTGAGAGCGATATCCAAAATTGTAAGGATGTCCACAGCTGGAGTCTTTGGACTTCATATCTAAAATTGGGTCACAAACTTATGTACATGAATCATGACATCTATCAATGTGCATATTTTATTTAAAGAAAGTTTTGTAGTGTTTGGTTAGGTACAATTGCAATCAACTACTTTATATCTTGACATGTATACCCTTGTTTGAAAGGACACCCACCCTTACATACACATAGATGACAAATCACTAAAATATATGGATCATATGACCCATTCTTGTTGATGATAAGATTGTGATTTTAGTGGTTCTTGTTTGTTTTATTTCTTTTCGTTTTAATATTTTTATAGAGTTAATTCGCATGAATGTAACTACTATATAAATTAACAATAAGCAGCAAAAGGAGTTATTGAGCAAACTTAATAGTATATGCCCTATTACAGAAAATGAATATTATAGCACTAAAAAAGTTTTTGTCACAAATATAACACTTAAGAATATAAATGACCAAAATAACTAAATATTTTATAAATTACTAGGGTCGGCCCGCCCTACCGACGGAATATACTTTACGTGTTATATATTTATACTATTATATAATTTTTATATTATGATTAGCAAGAGAAAGTGACTGTTAGGAAGTCGAGTTGAAAACATATTACGTGTTATATATTTATACTATTAGGATGTGGAGTTGAAAACATAAATCACAAACGAATTCACACGGGATACTAAGTCCTAGCTCTTTTTCAGTTTTTTATTTTATAAATATATGAACGCTTTGGTTAATTGTCAAAATTTGTCTCATTTCTATTTAATTTGGGTTACAATGTTAGAAACCGAATAATATCTAATAAATTTTTTGGTTTCAATTCAGTTCTAGTTCCTTCTTGGGTAATTTGGAAAATCGAAGAAGATCGGTTTTTAGTTATGTGGGATATATAGTGGGTAACTCGAGGAGATATAATTATTTGGAATTGAAACTTTTAGGCCATTTTGATAATTTAAAAAAAATGGATAAAAATATTTTGTAATTCATTTTTTCAGTTAATTCAGTTTTTGTAACTAATGTTGTAAAATTATT
>JABAYD010018649.1:677-11435 GCA_014822095.1 Diplotaxis tenuifolia
CCTTTTTCCAATTTTACCCCACTAGTTACATCATTTTCAGGGATAAGTTAAGGTATTTCACTTAAAAACTGTCTAAGGAGCAATAACTGCCTTATTGTGAAATGAAAACTTGTAAACTGTCCTATGGTGTTAATAACTCTACTAAAAACTGTCTGAGTAGCCAAAACTGTATTTTTATGATATAATAAAGTCAAAACTGCCTTTGAGTGTTATATTTTCTTTCAAAAAAATAAGAAGTTGATGAAAAATTAGAAAGGTACTTTTTGTCAAAAGGGATACTTCTTGTCAAAAACATTGACCTTAAAATTCTTTTAAAAAAAATACATATATATATATATATATGTGTGAAACCACTGTTACTTTTCTTAACAACATAAACTTATTAATTAGATCATAACTAAATCATACAAATACATTATGATAACAGTGTTTTTATAATGTAATGAACCCACTGTTACTTTATTTATAAAAAGAATCGTCAGAAATTTATTTGTAAAATGTAAAAAAGGAAGCTATTAGTTGAGCTCAATCCATCGAAGAAGAAGAAGCTCAAATGGGAAAGAGTTTTCTGTTATTAGATATTTTGATTACAAGTTGCATTATATAGCAACGGATATTTCCGTTTACATCAAACCAGAATCTAATAAACTCTATAACCGGTTTACATCAACCCGAATTAAACCATGTACATTAATATAAGCAAAGTTACTATATTTTGACCATGTCTTTCCAACCTATTTCGTCACTTTTATTAGAAGAATTTTGTATATCTTCGAAGGTTCTTCGAGCAGTTCTCCAACATTTCCCATGCCGCAAATTAAATGTTGTTCTCCTCTATTCAATTAAAAGAAAACACTGTAAACACACAAAAAAAGATGTTGTCTTAGTTTTTTTTTTTTTTTGGTAAACATGTTAAGATTGCATTACCATTTTTCAAGTTTGTGACAGACAATACAAAGAAATACTAGTAGCAGAAAATACAAACACCAAATAAGAACTAACACAACAACAAAATACAGTATTGAAAAACACGATTGTGGGAGCGGATACTGAAAGGCAGAGGAAGAGCACTCGAGAGAACTTGAGAGAGTCGCAAAGAGCACGCAACTCGCAAGATCAGGAACTCCATAGCAAGGCAAGCTAAAACATGAGTCACGAGCCGGTAATATTGGCTTGCCCAGGCACTCGCCTCCAAAAAATGGCCTCGCCGCGAAGCCTTACCACTTGCAGAGAGCAAAGACACTAACGAGAACTCGGTGCACACAGCAGACGACAATGGGGCTGCACTAAAGTAGCGAAATCGACGAACCAGCGCCTGTCGAAGCCCCAAACACCAAACACCGCAAACAGCCACCTCTGCTTTTCCCTCCTGAAGTTCAAAGGCACTAGGATACTCCAACCACCCATAATACCCCCACTGGAACCACCAACACCCCAACATCGAGTCCACAACCGCTCTTATTTGGAGAGACTAATGGATGATAAACCTGCCACATCCACCAGACCATGACCGATAGAAGGAGCTAGCACCACAGGGCAAGAACCGAAGCACAAAACCCTTACTGCAGAGATGCTAGCGACACTCGTTGCCACCGGGAATGAGGACAAAGGTAGACTACAACAAACTAAGACCACATTGCCCCGCACGAGCGACAGACTCTGAGAACCAGAGAATGACCTAAAACGAACAAGAAAGCTCCATCTACCCAGTATACCAGATCGCCACCTCTGGAATAGATGAGAAGATGAACCCAGCCTTCCTCAAAGACTTGACAGCGACACCTTCTAGTCACAAGGAGCCCTGCACCCACCCAGAAGGAGAAACCATTAGTAGAGAGCCACCACCACCGCCAGGGAGCTCGCTTGAGACCCAAAATCAACTCAGGAAGCATCGTTTCTCATTGGTGGTGAGAAACATAGATGGATCTGAAGTAGAGATCTCGAGAGCCCTCCAACCGAGAACAAGGGAACTTGTCTTCAACACCAGCTAACAAACGCCGGAAGGAGCGACAATGACCGGAGCACCACCACCGAAGCACAGTCGTCCTCCATTGAAAGCAGATCTAGCCAGATCTGAGCGATGCCTCAAAGTTAACCCTCGGAAAAAAACACCAAGCCCCACCTTACAGACACACCTCACCACTGCTCTAGATCCCTATTCACCGGGCAGCGACGCCGGAGAGAAGAGAGGGAGACCACAACAACAAGTATATCGGCGAGACAAAAGAACGAGGCAATGAGGCGAGACAGAAAAGGGGAGAAGAGACAGAGAAGAGGACAAGGAAGACAGCCGGTGACGATAGCGACGAACTCGCTAGGAGCCGCCACCGGCTGAGCGGCGCCAATCAAATTAGAGTTTGGTCGAGAGAAGCGTTAAGAGAGAGAGAGCCTTTTTTTTTATCAACTCAGTTGAAAAAAAACTGTGAAGGGTTTAACTTTTTATAGTGACTCGCCCCACCCCGAAGGGTACCCGCACATAAATCTTTAAGACGCACCCGCACATAAATCTTAGTTTTCCTTTGACCAAAAAAAACTTAGTTTTCCCACATGAAACTGTTTTAGGGGAAACAAAAAAAAGGGAAACAAAAAAACTCAGCGATTCGTTACTGATGGGTCATAGTCATAGGTGTCGCCAGCTTTCACGAATTTTCCTCACTGTTTTTCTCGTGTCACTTTACAAGATGCATATCGAATCTGTTTCCCAAACTAAATTCAAACTAGGAATCTTGAATCAAATTTATTTTTGGGGTTAAAACTAACAATTAAATAAAAAAGAATATAAAAACCCTCACGTGCGCACTCAACTTAGCTTCTTTCCTTTCCTTGGTTGTAGAGAACCAACTTCAACATTCGATTCCCATGGCGAAAATCATTCATTAATTACAAACCTTGTAGGTATACCACAATCCTGGTAATCTGCTGCATTGGTTTCATTAGCTGTGCTGCATTGGTTTCATGACCTGTGATGTTGGAGATGGTTAACGACATGGTTGTCAAATGGATTTGTCTTGTTCGGTAAGTACCAAATTATCAGAATCTTATCTTCTCGCCAAACGACACGTGTCAAATCATCCCACAAGCTGCTCAAAAGTCAGACGAGACATGATAACATCCCCACGTAAGCTCTTTAAACTAATCGTATCTCCACCACCCAATTACTAGCTAAGGCACACCTAAAACGAACGACATGGGCCATTAACGAGAAAGAGAACCCACCATGCTAGCCTCAACCGGAGACGATGAACCGGCAGACCTGGTCGTGGGACAAGATCTACCAACGGAAGCCGCCACTCCAAGGGTGCTGACCATAATCTCCCACGTGATGGAGAAGCTCGTGGCGCGAAACGAGTGGTTAGCTAAGCAAACAAAGGTATTCAGGAAGAGTTTGGAGGCATTTCACGGCGTGAGAACACCGAGCATAAGTATAGCCAAGTACCTTGAGAGGATATATAAATACACAAAATGTAGCCCGTCGTGTTTCGTGGTCGGGTATGCGTACATAGACCGGTTGGCTCATAAGCATCCTGGTTCTTTGGTTGTCTCCTTGAATGTTCATAGACTCCTTGTCACTTGTGTCATGGTTGCTTCCAAGATGCTAGACGACGTGTAAGTCTTTCTTTCTTTTTTTTTTTTTTTGGTCAAAGGTAAGCCTTTCTTTCATTTTCTCATATATCATATTAATCATAATACCACGATTAACTAATATAGAATTGAGTATTGGCTTTATAGCTAATTTTATCCAGTTTCTTGATTCCTTGTTGTATAACCAATTTTATAGTCTCTCTTGATTTTTGAGATTCCTACGTAAATATATGTCATTTTACAGGCACTACAACAACGAGTTCTATGCACGGGTTGGAGGCGTGAGCAACGCAGACTTGAACAAAATGGAGTTGGAGCTTCTGTTCCTCCTTGACTTCAGAGTTACAGTGAGTTTTAGAGCTTTCGAGAGCTATTGTTTTCACCTTGAAAAAGAGATGCTATTAAACGGCGATGCTTCTTCTCTCCAAGATAATGGACCCATGAAAGAAAGTCTCTCAGCTGCATCCTCTTTGTCAACTTTATATGTTTAACACACACATTTCTCTGTTCGATTGACAAAAAAGTTTATAAAAGATATTTAAATTCAGTTTAAGTTATAATACTGAACAAATATCACATATATATATATATATATCTTTACTCTTTAGTAGACTACTTGCAATTTATCATCATGTAAACATGTATAATTTGAAAACTGAACAAATATTACATAAATTCCTCATGTAGTTTTTGTGCTACCTATTCATCTTTATATGTCCTTTATTAGCTTTAGTGACGCACAAAACCATAAGAAAACAAATCGTCTTCTTACACTTCGGATTGTATTGTCTATATTCGTGTAAAATAACTTCCACAAACTCAGACAACAAAACTCAAGCCAAGTTACAAAAAAAAACTCAGACAAAAAACAAAAGATAAACGCAGCGTTTTCATCCATCCATACGTCGCTGAAGATCACATCCATCGCACCCCACAGCATAAAACCGTAAGTCTCACACGCTTATCAATTGCCACGCATGAGAATAGACACGTGTCAGTTTCATTGGGTGAACTTTCCCCAAGTTGTTATAGTTAGTTCTACGGGGAAAAGTACAGTTCATCGTTGTGTCTCGCTCTTTCTGTCTCTAAAGTCACCGTCTCGACAATAGTGCCCCTCCCTTCTCTCGATATTTGTTACCGAAAGCTTGAGAAGCTGTAAAAGAATCTGATTGTTCGGTTTTTTCGTTCTGAGAAACGACGCTTTCGAATTTGGTTTGGAAGCGGAGAAAAGCGAAGAAACAATGTCGGAATCGTCGTCGTCGCCTACGGAAGAGATTGTTCGACTAATCAAACGATTAAGCGCATACGTCACTATCAAGATGTCTACCCTGTTCCCTACATCTATTAGGAATCTGGTTCTCTTTCTATCTCTCTGTAATTGAATCTGAAATCTCTGTAATTTGAGTCTAATCCCGGTTCAAGTTCTTGCTCGAACCGGTTTATTGTGAATTCAGCGATTAATAGTTAAATTGAATTGATTCAGCTCAAAATCCAGCTGTTATGGAGTTTTTGATTCGTTTAAGCTTATTGTTGTGTGTTGTAATTTAGGATTCAAGATCTATTGGTGCTATTGCTGGGCTTGCAATTGCTGTGATATTCACATGGAGGGCGATGAGAACACCTCCAGGAAGGCAGCCAAAACGAAGGATTCAGCCAGCTGAAACGTCTCAGTCTAATAATGTTTCGGCGTCTTATGAGGAGGATAATGGAGTGCAAGATGTGGTTGATCACTTCTTTCAGCCTGTCAAAGTAACTTTCTTTCTTTTTTGTTCATTTACGCAGAGTATTGAGCTTCTTGTGTTATAAATGAAGTTTCTTTCTTTCTTTTTTTGGGTAGCCTACACTGGGCCAGATTGTTAGGCAGAAGCTTAGTGAAGGCAGGAAGGTAAATTGCATCTCATTTATTTGATATTATGTTGTAAATTTTTTATCTTTTGATCATGTTTTATAGTTGAGCTCTTCTAATGCTTTTTCTTAGAGATTTATTTTATTTCGAGTTCAAAGCTTAAAATGAAAGCACTGGGCCGGCCAGGGTTTGATCATTGAAATAAGCTTCACACTCTTGTCGCCTATGTTATTTGTAGGTTACGTGCCGTCTTCTTGGAGTTATTCTTGAGGAATCAAATCCAGAAGAACTCCAAGTAGTGTTATTTCCTCATTTAAGTTATTTGCATCATGTGTTTGTACCTTGACTTTGAGATAAAAAAATTTATGCAGAAACAAGCAACAGTGAGGTCATCTGTCCTGGAAGTTCTCCTAGAGATTACAAAGTATTCTGATTTGTATCTCATGGAAAGAGTTCTTGACGACGAAAGCGAAGTGAGCAACAACTTCTTTCCCATTCAATGTTCTTTTCTTGGCCTTCGCCTTTGTACTTGGATCTGGCATGGCATGGCACGGCACATCAAATTAGTTATGACTAAAAATCACTAGTCATGATTAGCTTAAAAACCTGGGGGAGCGGAGATATTTTCTAGATAATGTTTGATAAGGGTTCTTAACCATATGTATTCATTGTGAGGCCTGTGCATTCCTGTAACATATTCTGTGGTTGGCTAAGGAAGCATGTGTATTATCAGTGGTGGTTCTGAAACTCACAATTTTGAGCACTAATATGCAGGCAAAAGTTCTACAGGCCTTAGAGACTGCAGGCGTTTTCACATCTGGTGGTTTGGTCAAAGATAAGGTACCCAATCAAGCTTTCTCAAAAGATGATAATTACCAGATAATTTTCCAGCAATCTTATCCAACCAATCAAGACAAATGTCAAGACTTTCTCAGTATTGTGACATGAACAAATTTTTGCAGGTGCTATTTTGTAGCACAGAGATGGGAAGAACTTCGTTTGTTAGACAACTAGAACCTGATTGGCATATCGACACAAACCCAGAAATCAGCACACAACTCGCTGTAAAGTCCTTTCCTCGTTTATTCATTTACACACTTGTAGACATTTTCAGTTAAATTGATATCTCTCCTTCTCTTTGTTTGTGATGTTTAATTGCAGAGGTTCATAAAATATCAGCTTCACGTGTCTGAGGCGAAACCAGAGAGAACGGCTCCCAACGTGTTCACCTCGCAGTCAATAGAACACTTCTTTGGAAGTGCTTGATGCCAACACGCAACTAAACACACAGACTCACTGTTCACGTAAATTGTCTCGTTTCTCTTGGACTGAGATAGAAAAGTTTATTTTTTTTGTATTTTGGCTCGAAATTTTAAAGAAGCTTGATATTTAGAATCCACTGGGAGAGAGTTCATTGGTGGAAGTGTCGAGGTTTGTAATATCTGTATTAGCAACTTAGCAGAAAAGTTTTAGAGGAAAAGAAACAGAGTCCCTTGTTCTCGTCTGCATTTCTTCTTATATACAGAGGAAGCTGAACATTCTAGTCCGAGAAACAATTATGGTAGCTTTCCGTATACATAGGATACGAGAATATTCGGTATCGATGTATTTTATCCTTAACAACATGAACCATAATACAAAATTATGGAAACATTTACAACTGATAACAGAAAACCACCAAGTAGAAAATTACAAAGCAGAAATACTTGGTGTGAGAGATAGGCTTCTTAACGAGGTATGAAACCACTCGTGTTTAAATGAAGTGAAAAAATATGTCCGAGGACTAATCCACAAAACACACCAGGTCCATATGCTATTGCGGCTGCAATCCAATTCAGTACTGGCTGTTTCAGATACGACAAAGATTCCTCGGGTGGCTGCGATGTAAGAACAGGGACATCGACATTGTTTTCTTTACAAATTTCCTCAAGTCCAAATAGTCCAGAGTTGCCCACGAATGAACATTTTTGACGTTGAAACTGTGTGCTCTGTAGCACCAATCCTTTTAGGTGATTATGGGAGAAGTTGATGTATGACAGAAACGAAAGCTTCCCAAGACCTTGAGGAATTTCACCAGTCAAGTTATTACACGCTAAGTCTAGTGCTTCTAACTTGGCAATATTTTCCAAAGATGCTGGGATGTTGCTTGTGAAATGCATTTCCTGACAAGTTGAGAAAACGCAACTCGCTCAGATTACCAATCGATCCAGGGATATGTCCGGACAATCGGTTTCCAGAAAAATCAATGGCTTTGAAGGCTTGAAAGATCCGTGTGAAATCCGTTTCTACTCCTTTGTACACCAAATCAATGGAATCTTCATACATATGGGAATCATCCCCCATGTACTCCGACTCTGGTGTATCTTCATTACTCCACACAATTGCCATTTCAGTCCAGTTGGCAAAGTAATCTTGTGGCAATGATCCAACGAAGTTGTTGTTGGCTATGTTGATGATCCGTAGACTTGGAAAACCCTACATATTCAGTAGGGTCATAGACTGGACCGTGGAATGCGTTTGACCGAAGCACAAGGATCTTTAATATTTCCAAAGAGCCCAACCAAAACGGAAACGTGTCATTGATTTTGTTTCCATCCACATTCAGAAACCTCATGAGCTTGCAATGGATCAAAGATCTTGGAAGTTTTCCCTCCAAATTGTTGTGGCTGACGTCAAGTGATCTTAGGTCAGTGAGATTGGTGAACGAATCTGGTATAAATCCACTTAAACGGTTGTTTCGCAGCCTTATCTCCGACAGAGAAGCGGAGTTGTTCAAACATTAAGGAATGGAACCCGTGAATTGGTTGTTGGACAGATCTAAGGCCTGTAATTCTCTTAGCTTGCAAATCCATTGGGGAAATGGTACTCGGAGTGAATTTGAACCAAGATTCAACTCTCTTAATGATGCTCCATCAACAACTTCTACTGGTTTGTTGAAACTGCTGAACATATTATGAGAAAGATCCAAAGACCACAACGTAGACGATCTCCACAAAAGAGATGGTATTTGACCTTCCAAACTGTTATAGGAAAGGTCAAGGGAACTGAGGTTGACTAAACTAGATATAGATCTAGGGACTTGTCCTATGAAATTGTTATGACTAAGATCTACAGCGTAAAGACTCTGTAATTTCGATGTAGATGCTGGGATCAGCCCACCAAATTTGTTGTAGCTCACATCTAACGATAGAAGCGTAGATGATGAAGACATATTCCCAAAAACTAAAGGTCCTTCGAATTGGTTTCGGTCTAAAGAAATCATCGTTAACGAAGAAATCTTGAGCAAGGATGAGGGAAAAAGTCCAAAAAATGAGTTGTCATTTCCTATGAACCGCACCAAGTTGTGGAGTCCACTTAGGTCCACGGAAAGAGAGGAATTGAAGTGGTTGTAAGAGAGGTCTAACTCGGACAGGCTGGTTAAATTGGCTAATATTGTAACCCCACCAGTGAATTGATTTCCCTTTACGTTAAAATCTGAAAGCTTCGTGAAGTTGGCCATCGAATTAGGAATATTACCTCTGAGATCATTACTCCAAAGACTCAAGTACTTTAGTTGGTTAAGGTTACCAATTGAAAGTGGAATTTCACCTTTGAATTGGTTAAAAGAAAGATCAAGATATGTAAGGTGAGAAAGGTTTCCAATGGAAGAAGGGATCTCTCCACTGAGACTGCAATGTGAAAGGTCTAGGTGTCGAAGATGCTCGAGTTTAAAAAGACCACTGCTAGATTTCAAAGAGGTGTGGATACTAGAATAAGATTGGAGTTTTAGTGATATCACCTGACCCAGTTTATCATCGCATGTGACACCCGACCAAGAACAACAGTCGACGCTTTTGTTCCATGAAAGTGTTGTTGCAATAGCGTCATCGTTGGTATGGTTTGGGAACTCCTTTTTTAACTCCAAAAGAGCATCTCTTTGGTCGTGGCGGCACAGGGATCGTGCAAATGTGTTTGGTAAGAGGTGAAGGAAAAAAAAGAAACAAATGGCAATTATACAACGAAAACAATAAGATTGGCTACGAGCCTACGAATCATCATCTCTCTACAATCTGGAAACAAATATGATTTTTAGACTTGAACGGTATGTGATGGATAGGCTAGGGATGGAGATGCCTATAGCTTGCACACTTCTTGTTAGAAAGAAGCATTTATGTAAAAAACTTGACCTGGCAAGTGGCAAGTCTTCCTATGGAGACTTTTCAAAGATAACTAATTGGAATTGATTCTTATCTATGAATTTAAAGCTTCATTATTCCTATTGCCTTCCTAATACTGTGCCGGCGAGGAATGTACGTTTAAGTTACCAAGCCCTCTCCTTTGTTAGGCTTTACCGCCAGTAATCCTTCCAGTGTCTCAGATTCTGGTTTTTGCAGACGCTTGCTAGCATCGCGGCTGCTTGTTGAAGATAAGAAAATCTGTTTTTGGGCTTATCTAAAATGGATTCTAGTTTTATTGGCCCATGTAGAATCTAGAGTCCAAAAAGGAAAAATTAATAATAATTGCTTTGCAACTTGTGTTCGTGTGTTGGTGGAAGAATTGAGTCAGTGAATTTCACCATGTTGACAATCCTCATGAAGCTCCGGACTTAGGCGAGACTGATCTAGTGAACCTTTCCTTTTAGGGATCTTGAAGATATATGCTCCCTCTATGCTTTATCGATGTTATCACCGGTAGAGCATAATTAATTACAAACTAAAAGACGGTGTCAAGATTCTGAGAATTAACCTCTCAAGTTTGGGTTGCTAAAATTTCTTTTGGACCCGGTGTTTACGACGGCCTAATCACCTCTCAAAAGTTAAGGGAGACAGTTCCAGAGGTGGCGCCCATAGCAACAAGTATTTGGTCCTGGTTCATTACATTAGTTTTTACTAGTGTTGATGTGTCCAGTATATCGATATTTTTTTAGAAATCATTAACTTTGTAAGATGAATCCGGTGGCTTGGAATTGTCAAGGTATAGGAGCCGATTGAACGAAAGAACATCTTGATGAGTTATATCACTGTTTCCGACCAAAATTTTATTTTTATCATAAACAAAAAACAGTCGTCATACTCTGCAAAATGTGCAAGTTTCTTATGGGTATGATCAAGTTGATACCGTTGAGCCACGTGGACGAAGCGGCGGCCTAGCACTTTTGTATATGGATGATCCCTCGGTCACCATCTTGTATGCGGATGCGCACATGATTGATATTGAAACCCGTCTCGAAGGACATGCGATTTATATGACATTTGTGTACGGTGAACATGTTGTTAGATATCGTGACCAAGTTTGGGAACGTTTGTCACGCATGAGTACGACTCGAAGTGGCGCATGGTTCATGATTGGAG
>JABAYD010018659.1:0-12722 GCA_014822095.1 Diplotaxis tenuifolia
AGATCCGATCGGGTATCCGAAGTACCTGAAAATTATTTTATATATTAGGTATATATGGGTGATTAGGTATATTTTTGGTATTTCAGATTTTTTTTTAAGTTTTAGGTTCATGTTTTGCTAGTATAATTTCAGCTTTTGGATAAAATTTGAGACTTTAAAAAATATAATTTGGGTATTCGGTTATTTTTTCAGTTTTTGGATCTCATTTTGAGTATATTTTACGATATTTTTCCGTTTTGTCGAGTATTTTTAGGTTTTTTGGGTATTTTTGAGTTTTGAGTGTTTTTGGGTACTAAATACTCGAACCGATCTGAATTCAAAATATACCCGACAATTATGGGTATATTACGGATATTGAAATTAAAGACCTGAACCGATCCGGACCCGACACCCGAAAAATTATGGATACCTATATGGGTCTAAATTTCAAAGATCCGAAAGATCCGGACCTCACAAGATCCGACCCGAACCCGACCCGAGGACCCGGATGGCCAGGCCTAGTGCACCACACAAATTTCTTTCTCTTATTAAGATTGTTAAATTCTGATTTATTTTTGAAATTTTTGTTAAAATCTAAACTAACACTTAATTTAAGAAAATAATAAAATGACATCTAATTAAAAATGAAAGTATACATCAACATTTATTAGGTAACATTTTCTACAGACAGCTCATTTTTGTAAATGACCAACTATAATCATAGATTACTGGTCGTGCTTAAATTTCCTATAAACAAATATTCAATGTACATTTTTATAAATATTCAAGTCCATAGTTCATGGGTTTTGAACCTTATTTATGGATGAATTCAATGATGTGCTTACAACGTATTAGCCTATTAGGTATCGACGTCCTGCATACTCGTATGGTTGTTGTTGATCATTGGTGTTTATATATTTTGATTTTGTATATTTTTTAAGTGATAGTAATTTTTTATAGAAAAGACAATGTTTTATCATTTCTTGTGTTAAAACAAGGAGCCTAACATGACTATATATAGAAAAGGCGACTTCCAGCTCCAGTATCTCCTGATCTCGATCCAGGCTCACGGTGCTCTCTACTTCTCTGCTATATATCATCACACGGGAGACTACCATAAACTCATTGTGATCTTTGCGCTCTCGCTGTATCCCGGAAGGTAACCCGTTGACGTCTTTCATAATCATCTTCCGCGAGCGACGATCTTTGGACACTCTTTGACGATATCTGGCCATTCTCTGTTCACAGTTCTTATCAGTCCTTCCATTGAAGTATTGATCCTTGCAACTAGCACATCCTTTGATGTATTGAGTATTACCCAAGCAATCCATCATTTTGACTGCGATATCTCGCGGGTTTTACATCCACTTTACAGTTCTGGCCAGTCTGCAATATTGCCACTGAGATCTAAATAACCTGATACGATTGTATTGGAGACTAATATTCTGGGATGGGGTCATCAGCTCGATCTAGGTCTACTCATATGGTAGAAATCAAAGGGAAAGAGATCCTTTACGAGGATGATGATGAACCAATTAAGCTAACTGAGCAAGACGATTCCTTCATTATAAAGGAATATCGTATATATGTTTATAATTGGCAAGGTTCTTAACCCTAAGAAACAAAATGTTGAGAAGCTAGTTCAGACAATGCCACCTCAGTACGGACTCGAGGATCAAATCACAGCAAATGATTTGGGGAATGGTAAATTCTTATTCAATTTCACAAGTGAAGAAGAACTTAACTCTATGCTCAGGAAAGGCCCATTCCATTTCAACTACCGCATGTTTGTATCAGGGAGATGGAAGCCAATAGTCCATGATGACTATCCATGGATCATTCCTTTTTGGATTTGCTTTATTGGGATGCCTCTACACTTGTGGATGGATCGAAACTTGAGAAATATTAGTGGCAGACTTGGTCATCTCGACACCATTGATCTTTCGGATGGACGGCTGCTAAATGACTTTGATTCAAGGAAACTTTTAAATTTTAAGAGAAATGTTCAAAGTCTTGAGGGATAGGTGGTCACCATTGAGATAAAGTATAACCTGCTTTTAAGCATTGCACTATCTGTGGGTTAATGACTCATTAGAAGGGCTATTGTCCAACCACTGAGCCTACCTCTCGTCTTGCACCGGAGAGAACTGATGTCTTCAAGCGTGTCCAGCTCCCTAACCAACAGCCTGGTCGCCAGTCTTTTCTGCGCGGTCAACGTGATATACAACGTGCTATTAAAGGTTCTGGTTATCATGCTTCGAATTGGACTGCTCGTCTTGAGTTGCAAAAGAGTAACATGAGTATGGAGATGCAAGCTCGTTTCTCTGATCCACGTACTGGAAACAGGGAGAGTTATAGGAACTCAGACTATTATCACTCCAGCTACAGAAGTGACAAGAACTGCATTACTCATCATTCTGTTTGGATCATCAGAGGATGTGAGGATAAGCCAAGATATCATCAGTACAATGGCTCTCGATATGGTGTTGGACCGTATGAACGCAGACTCAGACTTTGTGTTAGAAAGCAAAAGACATAAACAACAAGGTAAGAAAGTCTGGAGGACATGGAATGAGTGATCAGGTGGAAGCTCGTGCGATAGTTTCTTATGAACAAGCGCTAGAGAATATCAAATCTCTACATATGGGTGATATTTATCGCCAAGGAAAGGAAGTTTAGAAGGATGGAGGAGAGCGACAGGGTAAGAGAATAGCTAGTGATATTGTTTCTCCAGCCTTGCAGCCATCTAATAATGTTACCATTTGTAGCAAGAGTGTGGTGAGATCTCTCACCTTTTCTCCACAAGCATCAGCCATTGCGAGAGGAGATGATCACGTTATTGAAGCGCTGAGAGGTATGGAGATACATACAGTTGAAGATGATGACATGATGGCATGCGGTGATGATCTTTTTGACGAAGAATTGATGGAATTGGAAGATAACTCACACTCTTCTATGGCCGCTGGATCCTCAACGTCAAAACCAGCTAACAAAAAGTAAAAAAAAATCAAGGAGCAATACCAGAAAGAATCCTCCTTTAGGGATTAAAAAAAAAAAGAGTTCCTCCGTCAAGGTTCTCCACGCATACGATCGGTCATGTCATATGTACACAATCTACATGGAGAGAAAGATACGTCACTGAAATCTCATCATAGTTCTAAGAAAGCTCGTGCTCACTCATACAAGGAAGGTAGTTTGATGGGTTCCAAAAACCCATCCTCATGATAATCAGTTGGAAGTTGGAACAGTCGAAGGATTGAGAACGACCTCACATTTCGATGCCTTACGAAGATATGTCTGAAGTATAGCCTAGGACTTGTGTTTTTTTTTCTGAGACGAAGAATAAAAGGCTGCTGTTGCAAAATATTCAGGCCGACTTAATTAGAATTTGATCATTTGTTTACCGTTGAGCCACTTGGTCTCAGCAGAGTTTTAGCTTTATTTTCTATGGATGAATTTCAAATAAATGTTTATTTTCAAATAATTGAATGATTTGAAGTAGTCATAGATGGAATCAAAGTCTTTATGACGTTTTTTATGGTGATCATGTGTTAGAGCGTAGATATCAGGTTTGGGAACGTCTTACGCGTTTCACAACAACAAGAACATGACCTTCGTTTATGATAGGAGATTTTAATGAAATCATTGGTCATAACAAAAAAAAAAGAGGGTGACATCAATTTGACAGTTTCTTTCTACCTTTCAAACAAATGTTAAGTGATTGCAGAATTCTGGAGTTCCCTTTTAATGGGAAACATGTTATCGTGGGTTGGAAAGATAGCAGGAAGGAAAACTGTCCGATGTCGTCTGGATATTGTTGTTGGAAATGCTGATTGGCACGAGAAGTTTCTTCATACTACTACAAATTATATACGGTTGTAGGGATCATATTATCATCCGATCCTGACAGATATTCTCATAAAACCAATGAGGAAATGGAATGGAAATCTCTAGATTTTCCCGGATGCAAATATTATGGAACATATCTTGAGTTACAGTAAAGTCTTATGCCAGTGGAGAAGAGAGCACAATCTGAACTCATAAAAGTTAGTGGAGAAACTTAAAGATAAAACGGATGACCGTATTTGATCAAAAAAAAATGGAGGACCGTATTTGGCTGATGATGCTAGGACCGATGAGATAGATGAGGCTTTGAAAAAACTATATGATTCTCTTAAGGCAGGTGAGATGTTCTAGAAACAAAAGAGTCGAGTCTTCAGGCTACGAGAAGGCGATATAAACACAATTTTTTCCACGTATTGACAAAGCAAAGAAGAGCGAGAAATAAAATCACACAGCTTCTTGATGCAAATGGAAATGTTGTTGAGGAGGAGGAAGGACTACTAGCCATTGCTACCTGTTATTTTAGCTAGCATTTTGAATTTTTCAACCTAGAGGATATAGATCAGGCGCTTTCTGAGGTATTCACAACGATCACAAAATCAATTAATGAAAATCTCACAGCTCCGGTCATTGAATGAGAAGTCAAAGTAGCTCTGTTTGTAATGTATTTAGAGAAGGCTTCGGGACCAGACATAATAATTGTCCTATTTTACCATAAATTTTAGGATATTGTAAAAGAGAATTTAACTCATATGCTTAATCAATTTCTTTTTGATGGGACGATGGCGAATGGGTCGAATGATACAAATATTTATCTCATTCCAAAGACAACCAAGCCAAATGAGATGTTACATTTCGGCACATAAGCCTGTGTAATGTGAGATACAAGATAATCTCTTAGGTCTTTATGCCAGAGATTAAAGAAAATTCTACCAAATAGAATTTCAGAAATCCAGTCGACCTTTGTTTCTGAAAGGATGACATGAACATTTTGGCTTCGGACCGTATGTTGGCTTTGGCCATGATAGACCTACAGAGTGAAGTGGCTTTGGGTCGTATGAGTCACCGACGGGTCGAGTATGTTGGTTACAGGCCGAGTATGTTTGGCTTCGGGCCGTAAGTGACGTTTGGGGGTCGACGAATGAGGATGATGGGTAAAGAAATGGAAATGCATAAAAATCTCTAAGTAAATATAAATAGAAGTTCAATAAAATGGTTAATTATAAGAATGAAATGGAATGTTAGAATGTTAGTATGGAATGAAATGTTAGGATGCTAAACATAATTTGCGCAGAATGAGAAATAGACGGGCATTTCACAATTAAAAGTGAAATACGAATAGAAAATAGTCCTGATTTTGACTAAATAATTACCATTCTATGCCATTGGGTTATAAACGGTCAGCACAATTAATTTGACACACGTAACCACAATACAGAACCAACTAAACATTTAATCATGTGATTCAAACCAACATGCCTCGGTTTATGTTGGTATGCATAATAAAAAATACAAAAAAACGGTATTCCTTCCACTACATTAAATGGCAATTGCATAAATACATAACCACATAATTTTCATCCAAGGTATATCATGATTAAGAATGCATTACATTATTAAAGAGCTGTTTCTCAATTAAGTTTTGTTTTCATGTGATGTTGTGATATTATTGATGCACAAAATCGGAAAGGGATTTTTTGACTAAATATTAGTTTATTGTATTTACCTATTTCTAAGCTAGCAATCACATTCATAACGAATATTATTGTTAGTAACTTAGTAGCATAATCTAGGATTGTATTTACCTATTTTCTAAGAGTTATTCTTGAGCTAGCCAATAGTATTTTATTATTTTATATTCAATATTTTAAAAAAATTTAAACAAAATATTGTCAACTTATATTATGTTTTTGAAATAAAAATGTAAAAATAAATAAAAAATAGTAGTAGTTACAAAAAAAAATTAACATCGTAAGCAAAACATTAAATATTAAACCATAAATTATAAACTCTAAATCAAAACACTAAACCCTTAATCCTAACCCCTAAACCCTTCAAAAAAATAAATAAAAAATAGTAATAGTTGCTAAAAAAGATATTTAAAAAAAAAATATTTTCGTGCCGTAAATCTTAAATATTAAACACTACACTCTAAACCCTTGGATAAATTCTAAACCCTAGAATTTATGGTTTATCTATGGATTTAGGGGTTAGGATTAAGAGTTTAGTGTTCTTAAGTTTTAGTGTTTAGTATTTTTAGTTTAAGGTTTAAGATTTATCCAATGGTTTAGGGTATATATCCAAGAGTTTAAGGTTTAGGATATAGTTCAGTGTTTTGATGACGTTAAAAATATTTTTTTTAAAGTTCTTTATGTTTGCAAATACTATTCTTTTTATTTATTTCCGGGTTTTTATTTTATAACTTAATATAACTTGACAGTATTTTGTTTTTTTTTGTTTTTTAAAAGATATTGAGTATGAAATGAAAAAATACTATTAGCTCAGATGCATCTTAGGAGGTAACCTAATAATATTTTTTGTAATTACGTATTTCCACTGTACCTTCGTCTTAGTTAACTAAACTAAATAATATTCCAAACATTATATTTATTTATACGCTAGCATCATAAACCAATATAAATCAAACTAACACAATCTTAATATTCAGTTTTCAAAACTTGCATATGGCTACTCTTTAAATAAATATTCTATATCTCATGATGATTTAATATAAAAATGTATATTAAATATTTCATTAATGTATATTATTTTTGCTATTCGTTCTAATCACAACTAACAAAATATTTCGTTAGAATATCCTATTTAACCTACCCTTTCCGAACCAAACTATTTATACACCATCTCTATTGCGTGATAATCAAATCATTTTCCGCTGAAAAAAGATGTTTAAGATTACAGCTTTTACTCCTCTCGACAAACTCAACTTTTAAGATTTGATCTTTATATACAATTTTTTACGAATTTAGCGGGTCAAAAATAAAATTTGATCTTTATATACAGATTTCAAATCTAAATAACCATTAATAGATTTAATATAATAAAAGGTATGCTTAAAACTAAATATGCTACCTTTTAGAGTTTTAATTTCAAAATAAAATGAGCAAGGAACACACACACAGTTGAAGAAAAAACAATCTCATTAATAAATATATTTAGTAGTTAAACATGAACAAATAATTTGATAGCATTTTAAGATGTTTAAAACATAAAAAATATGGCTATTCTAAAATGTTTAACACGAAAATAAGTATGTCTTTCACCCGCGCGGGCACGCAGATCCGATCCTAATATAAACTATTTATGTGTTACTAGCGTAAAACCCGCCCTACGGACGAATAAGAATGTTATAAGTAATTAAAAAATAATTGAAAAGAATTTCATATTATAATAGGAATTTGATATTTTGAATTATTTTTGTGTCTATTTTGCACTAAGACTTTAGCAAAATTATGCGAGGTATAACTATTAAAGAGCAATAATTTATTGAAAGAATAATAATTGTATTGTGTGAATAGTTTAATATATATAAATTCTCCCGGAGATAATTTATTCTTAAAAGGCAACATGTGTAGGACCTTACAAATTCATAAGTTTTGAGCTAATAGAACTAGATAAAAAAACTTATTTACTTAAAATATTATGAGTGTTCATGTTTTATATGAAGAGGTAAGAAAAGAGTGATAATTTGAATTGAAACCCAAGTTGCATGTTTTGTTATTTTTTTCTTATTTTCAGGTTTTTAAGGTTTTATTAAAAAAAAACAAAATACGATAAATTAAGTTTTGTTTTTGTCACTAGAAGTTTTCTAAACGTTTACATACATTACTACTTCTTCCATTTCACAATAGTTTAAAATAAAAAATTAATATTAAGAAAGTTGTTATTTTTATGATATAGTATTTAATTAATAAAATTTACTAATTATAAAAAAATAGACATTATTTGATTGTCACATTATATCCGGTACATGTAAAAAGTTTCCTAGATGTGAGAAAATTACTTATATTTTGAAACGAAAAAATTATTAATACTATTTACAATAAGAAACGGAGAGAGTAGTATATAGTTTTAATGAAAATATATTATTTAATTTGTTTTTGTTAAATACATAACTTAAGAAGAAACTATAGTTTGCAAAAGAAATGAATTATTATTAATGAAAGAGATCGAGATATAAAACCCACATTTGTTACTTTGTATTTGTAACTTTAAAAATTATTATTTCCAGTAAAAAAATTATAAGATTTATTAAAGTAATCCAGAACCAATAATTGTTAAATTTAGTATTTCTTTGAATTGGGTTTTAATTTAAATGTTAGTATTAAATAATTCTATTTAATAAAGTAAAGAAAGTATCTGACCAAACCATTGTAAAGCCCTTTTATACATTTCTTTATATTCGATCGACAGATTGTGTCAACCACTCGCGGTGGATCTCCTCCAGACATGAAGCCTAGGAATCATTTTGGTTTCTTCATGCGTACAACCTAGTTGGAAGCTATCGAGGCCACAATACAATTTATTTATCTAATCTTCGGTTGCTATTTATTTTGTGCATCATTAACCGATGCCATAGACGTTTTGGTCAATCAAAAGTATTTGAGGTATCTTTTAAGAAATCTCGGTGAAAATAATAAACGCGACATGTAGAGATTTCTCAAATATTTTTGATTAACCAAAACACTATATATAATACTTTTTAGAGAAACATATTGCTGTAAAAAGATTTAAAAAAATGGGATTCATTGAATGATGTCATAAAAATCTTTAACTAAAGATGTACAGACAAACAAATGAAAAGTCAAAAAAATTAACCAAGAACCATGAGACATGTCATGTTGAAAAAAGATGAATTAGTGACATGACACTCTCATATGAGAGAAAATCCTATTTTATATAATAAGATTATTTATTTTGTATTTTTTTATATATTATAAAATTATATATATATATATATATATATATATATATTGAATAATTGAGAAATCTGTAACTATTATATATAAAACTAATTTAGTGTGTGCACTTAAATAAAATAATCCTATTTGTTTATTTACAATCACTTTATAGAAGTAAATTTAATTAATAAATGATATTAACATGTATCTATATTATATTTTTAATTTGTCTATCTACTATGAACCTTCACACTAACATGATTTTATGATCATTTTTATATTTTTATAAAAAAAATTTTAAACCGTTGATAACATCATTTTTAATGTGAGAGATTTAATATTTACACTAATTCATTATCATTCTCAATACTTGTTCTATGCAATTTTGGAATTAAATATTTATATATTTTTAAATGGCATATAGTTTAATTTAAACATCACTATATATATACATATAATTTGAATTTTTATTAAATGATATTTCTTATTCGTTAATTATATAATTGTTTATATTGTGCTATAACAGAAAATTTAAACTATTAATCAAAAATATTATATGTGAAACTTTTAAATGTTTCATTAATTTATAGTTGTTTAAAAAAATCAAAATAAAACATATATGAAAAAAAAATAATCTAAATTTTTTTGTTATATAGTAATATTATTGTTTAATTTATTTTCACAGGATAAATTTAATATAGAGAGTAGAGACTATACAATTTTTTATCAAATATTTTTTATTCAAATAATTAATTGTCTTATATATATATATATGATAATCATATTAAGTAATTTCGTAAATTTTATTTCAAAAAAATAATGAATTACATTAATAATAGTTTTATGTTTACTTTAATAAAAATATATTATATGTTAATATATGAATAATTATTTTTCTTTAGTAAATTTGAAAAGTATTCTCATGATTTCTATATAGCTAAAATGCCTCGTACCCCAAAAACACTCCCTTTTAGCCTTATATTCCATATCAACTTACCTATTATTTTTTTAACACATATTAACTCACTTATATTATTGTTGTTTAACACTTAGTAACTAGAAAATAGGAAAAAGATCAGAGAGGACAATATATGAAAACTATGTAACGCATTTTAACATTTACATTTTTCATAAACGATAATCAAAACCCAAGTGTAAACTCTACTCAATGTCACAAGTTTCTGATTTTCTATATGTTCCCTTAAGCAACAAATACGAAGAAATTATATGTGAATCACTCTTTAATCTCTATTGTTCTTGAGGGGATGATGATAAGCTTCTTGACAGTTGGAGTCTCAAGAAGAATACACAACGAAGGGTACTGCATTGTTTTAAACACCAATGCTGATTAGAAACTCAACACTCACAAGATCAATCAAAATCATTTAAGGTAAAAAAAAACAAGTGAAGATTGACTAACATAGCAGAAAAACCATTAGCATTAAGGAAACAGTGAGCTTGATAGGATGATTAAATGGTAAGCGTATGGGATTCCTGAAGCAACCAATCTTGTCCAAGAGCTGAGAATAAACAAGTAAGTTACTCTTTCCCATAATTAGATCAAAGTGAATGTTAGAACTCACATGAGTATGATCAGGAAGTCTCTGCATCCACAATATGGACTTAGTTCCTTTTACTTTAGGAGTGGCTTCGATTTGTGTCACTAGTTTCTCCTCTTCTTGTTCATTATCACCAGGAACTATAATCCTTAAGGAACTGAAATCTGGTGAACTCCATGTCCTTCTTGTCCCAGCTGTTTTCTCTGCATTTCTTGGTTTCACGATTTCTTGAATGTCTATGACACATTCAGCGCCATTATTACAGTTACCTGTAACTTCAGCTCCATTCGACTTGACACTACTCTCGCTACTAAAGCTATGTGAGGTTAAAGAAGATCCAGAGAGAAACATGGCCAAGTCGTCTCGCTCTTCTTCACTGAGATTAACCCAACGGAGAGGTTCTTTTCCATTTTCACTGTAAGTTTCTTGCAGAGAGGTTTGAACATGATGAATCTGGTTTTCTATAGCGGCAACAAACTGTTTATGCCTTGTTGTAGATGTAGTATCATCCCCACACTGTCTATGGCTCAGTCTGACTGCTTTCTCAAACTCCTCCAACTGAAAATCATAGTTTCAAAACAACATTTTCTTGAAACCTCCCCAAGATAAACATCACAATAAACATGAGATGACTCAAAGAACATCTTGTGAAACTCTTCGAACTGATTGATAACAAAAATTTGCAATAACCAAAAAAAAAACTCCAATAACTTGAAGAAATGAGGCAATAAACAAAAACAAAACCATTCTTCAAAATTCAACACGAACACACACACACACACACACTAAACCAGAGAAAACTGTTCAAGAAACTTGTTAACTTTAACAATGACTTAAACCTCAGGGTGAGTTAGGCATGGAACATGAATTGAAAACCAAACTGGAACTGAACCAAAAAAACGAACCGATGTTCACAAATAACGAGTTGTCCCTATATCTCTAGAACCAAAAAATCAAAACGAAACCAGTCAAACCAATAACCCAATGGGTACCTCAATATCTAAAATACTGTTTATATACCTAAAATATTGATTATATTTAGTTTCAAAATTAGAAAATATTTTTAAAATACTACTTATAACTCGAACTACCCGAAAAAAAAATAAGAGAAAAAGACAAGAATATCATTCGAATTACCTGAATACTTTTTATTCCAAATATTTAATTATTCGAAGTAACAGAAAATCAAACCGAAACTGAACCAAAAGCTAGGTCTAGTAAAAGACCACATTCGGTTTGGCCAGACCGATATAGTATTCTATTTGGTTTATAAAACCCATTCTAAATCAAAATAGCAAACCGGGTTAGAGGTTTATGAATAGGGAGGGATCTAAGAAAGAAGACAAACACACACTAAACATGATTCAAGAAAGACTCTTGCGCAGAGAGAGGTGTTCCCAGAACAATACCTGCCATTTAGCAGTACCCAAAGCTGCTTGGAGTTCCTTAAAGATGTCATCTTTCTTCTCTCTAATCCACAATCTATAAGCAGACTCCATTCTGAGCAAAAAAAGTGAAAAATTCTAATTAAACTATTCATAAAGCTACATCAAAGTTCATAATAAGACAAAACCAATACATACATATCTGTAGACTTTTGTACTTCTTCAGCTGCAGAGAAGAAAACATCATTTTGCCATAAATCGAAGCTGTTAACTACCATCATCGTCTTCACAGAGAATAAGTTACGAGCAAGATATGATTCGCAGTGTATCCTAACAGATTATCCTCTCTTATCTTCTCTAAAAGTAAAATCTCCTCTTCTTCTTCTTCCACTCTTTCTAAAATCCTTTTTAGCTTTTCGATTTCTTTCTAATTTTAATTGAAACAATAAAGAGCTGTATATTTTACGACACCCAACTTGTGTCTGATTATAGAAACGTGGCTTGTTATTATATGTAGCTGTTAAAAACTCAATATGTTCTGTACTGCAGAGGATTACAGCTCCGAGTTAGGAACAAGGAAAACGACAAGGATGTAAATCTGGAAGTAGGCCCCAACCATTTGCTGCCACCAGCACCCACTTCAATTTTCATTTATCTTTTTTTTTTCTTCTGATAATATTCTCAATTATATGCCGACAAATAAAAATGATAATAATGTATAATTATTACAGGAGTCAAATGCTGATGAGTCTTATAGGAGTCAAATGCTGATGAGTCGAATGGCATTGAGAAATGATGGAGACATTAAGGTAGCATGCGTGAAAACCTGCGATAACAATTTCACTTAATTAATTTTGTGGTCAAGAACATCTATGTAAAGTAATCATCTTTAAAAATCTATTTATAACATATTTTTGAAACAAAATTATGGCTGCAGCATGCATATTCACTACAAGAAAACTAAGCATTTACTAGGAAAATAATTCCTCGTAAAATTACTATGAGTTTACTTCGAGTTTACGAGGAAACCATGTTTC
>JABAYD010018690.1:0-12581 GCA_014822095.1 Diplotaxis tenuifolia
AAAGAGACACATTGTCTCTTGTGCACATTGTCTTATCAGAAAGACCACTATACCCTGCATCTAACTAAGTGTGGCACTAACTAAGTCAATTCCATTTGGCATGCTTCCTCAACGAAAATATGCTTCCCCTCTTTGACTTGTGTTTCGGTTTGAAATTCAAATTTGTGTTTTTGTTGTTCTCTCCATTTTAAATTGTTTTTAATTTAGTTAAACCTTAAAATATCTCTCACAATAGTCTCTCCATCTTCTTCACACCCTCTTCAATCGAACTCAAGCGGATCCTAAATTGCTCCTCCCAACAAACCCTAATTTCCAAATTGAACCATAGCAACCATGATACCCAAATCTTCTCCAACACCGCTCGTACCCTATATCGAACCCTAGATTGAACCCGCGCTGCCGCTCAACCCTAGCTCCTCCGACACCGCTCCCCAAGCTTTCGAGCTTCTCCGTCACCGCTTCTCCGTCACCGCTCCCCAAGCCTTCGAGCTTCTCCGACACCGCTCCTCGAGCTTTCGAACTCCTCAAGCTTCTCCGTCACCGATTCTCCGACACTGCTCCCC
Source organism: Diplotaxis tenuifolia (assembly GCA_014822095.1). Classification (NCBI taxonomy): domain Eukaryota; kingdom Viridiplantae; phylum Streptophyta; class Magnoliopsida; order Brassicales; family Brassicaceae; genus Diplotaxis; species Diplotaxis tenuifolia. Next base: position 564 of record JABAYD010018690.1, read on the forward strand.
AAGCTTTCGCCCTTCTCCGACACCGCTCCTCAAGCTTTCAACCTCCGCAAGCTTTCATCAATCTTCTGGATGGGAGGTGCCATTTCTCCTCTTTCTAATCACCTCTGGCTTTCGTCTTTCCAATCCACTCTGCTTTTGATCCATTTTTTTTCTGATCTAATCCCAACATTTGGCCCTTGCTTAATTTTCGCAGAGAACACGGAAGACAATCGCCTCCCCCAGAGGCTTTTCGCCACCGACAGATTCCCCCGTCGCCGTCGACAGATTCCACTGGTCATTCCTCTGATTCCCATCAATCGCTTGACCACCAAAGGTCTGACCATCCATCTCCTGACGAAAAATCCCCTGACCATCTTCCAGCTGACCACCAATCCTCTGACCACCTACCGTCTACCCACCAGACCATTAACCACACATCTCCTGACCACATATCAACTAACACCCAAGCTCCTGACCACCACAAATCACCGGATGACCACCAACCACCTGAGCAGATGGCCTCCCCCCAACCACCCATTGATCAACAGCCCACTGACCACCAACCCCTCCAACACAAATCCCCGCCCAATACGACCCCCTTGCAGAGCTCACCTGTGCCCCAACCTCCTCAACCACTATCCCCTGACCACCATACTATGGAAGACAAATCCCCTGCCCACTACTCTCTAGATCAAACCAATCACACTTCGTCTCAGCCCACATCACCACTCCAAACTGTTACCCCGACCACATCTCCCACTCACCTATCCCAAACAGGCGACCATCTTTTCCCTGAAGGAACTCCTTCGGAGCTCTTTGCTCCAATAGCCACTTTACCCCACTTTGACGCAACCCCGCTTGATTGCGCTCAGCCCACCTATGATTCAGCAAACCTCCTATACACTCCCCTACCACCATTTCCACCCTTGCCTGCGGCCACATCGACACAAAACAGCCCCTCGGAGATGGCTTCTCCTCTACAAGGGTTTTCATCCCACTACTCGCTGACAAACGCTTTTTCTGCAACAGCTGTTTCTCAAGGTTCCCCCCCTTCTTTCGACCCAACACCAAACCGTTCAACCGATGAAGTCAAAGAGGACGAAGAACGTGAACTCAGCGACCCATCTCCGCAGAAGAAAATTCAAAGGGTTATCGACGAAGTCAATGTATGTTTCTCGAACTTGAACCATGTTACGTTTTTACAACTGCAAACCGGTTTTTCCAAAATCTCATGCATCTATATTTTCGGTGATTGTAGCAGGCACTTACGACCGATCAAGATCTCTGCGAACTTAGTGACTCCTCCCCGGCCAGAAATAAACCACGACATTCTCCATCTCCATTGGAAAAGGCCCTTGAAGAAACACTTATCAAATGTCGTACTCTTCCTCACTCAGACCTCATCACATCCCCACAATTGGATATCTGGACAATGTTTGAATCAACGTTGAGAGCTAAAATTGATGTGTAAGTTATTCACCGCATTTTTCAACTGAACACTCTTTTTGTATGTGTAATTAAGTTTATGAGTTTTCTCTCTCCCTCCCTCTGCCAGCTTCCATGTCACACCTTCAAAGTTGGATTTTGACAACCACTTCCTCATCAAGCTAGCCACACCCAGGCAATGGACAGACTCTTTGGTATGCCCTGCTCATTTAATTTTGATTGTCCATTCTCTCATTATTCATCACGACCTAACACTTATTACCGTTATGGGGAGCACATGACTGTACTTATGCACATGTTTCAAGAGCGCCACAAGGACGTACTTCGCAAGCAGAAGGCTACATTTTCACCCCCCCCAGCTGACTTCATTGATGCAGTCCAAAGATCGCCAATTCCAAGCCGCATTACACAAAGACAAGTTCCGCTGGGATGAACGACTAAGAAAAATGATCCTGCTCCCTGGTCAAGCCTGGACGAAAGCTGTTGACATCGTCTACACCCCTATGATATGGGCCGATAAACCTTTCTCAGACCGGTTCTCCACATGATCCCCTATCTTCTCAAATACGTGGTAAAGGCCAACGTTCCTGACCTTTCACCCTTTACATGGGAGCGCATACCCAGCTATCAAAACCTTAGGTCTGGTGATTGTGGACCAGTCTACGCCAAGTTCATGGAGATGTACCTTTACGGCGACCCATTCCCATATATGAGTGGGATCACAGATAACCATGTTGACAACTTCCGCAAGCTCTACGAAATCGATGCATACAAAATGATCGTCCTACCCGCTTACCATGACACTTCCACAAAGTAGTCACCTCTTGCTTTGTTCTGTATCAAAAGGCACCTTTTTCCCCACTAGAAACTAATGTGCTCATTCGGCTATGACATCTTTTCTTTTTAGTGCCCTCTTAAACTATGAATCCTTTTGTATGGTGAAGGGCACCACCTTAAACTCTGTCATTTTTTTGCTACTTAACTCAGTTAACTACTCTATTGCTATCTATTTGATGACTACTTACCCAAGCATATCTGTGGTCATTGTAACGTCATTAAATCAAGAAAATCAGAACATTCGTTGCCAACTACCATATAGCCTTCCACCTCTATTGGATGGAGACATTCTCCTAAACCCATCCACCGCCACACGTCCACGACCCCTTCAACACTTAAACCCCCATGCTGGTCATGGTCAATGGACCTAACACAAACACCAACATTTAAGGACAATAAAACGCATAGTTTTACTCTGTTGGTCTTTTCTTCTCAATAACCATTGCCAATAGCTTGCCCCCAGTGGTCATGGTCAATAAACCTAGTATCCACATGTTAAACAAGCAAAAACCTAGTATCCTCAACTAAACCATAGTATCCACAGGAAAACAAGAAAAAAACTCCATACAACAACGATAGTATCCACAGGAAAACAAGAAACAGCCTCACAACCACGACAATAGTATCCACAGGAAAACAAGACAAAACCTCGATTCCAGCCTGGTCCGGTTTTTCGGTTTTAAGAACATAACATCCACAGCCGCCTGACTACAACCGAAGACTCACACCCATACTATCTTTTTCAACATAAGACTACAACCATCCACATAATCCTAACCACAATTAGCATACCATCCACAACCCACCTCCTCCGTATGAACAACGACAACGAACCATCCTCAACCACACATAAATCCATATCATGACACTAGACCGTGTCTACTATCCTCAGACTCAAACAACGCTTACCATCCACCCAAAACCGTCCACGAAAGCCCCTCGCGCTTTTACCCGATTCCGCCACGGAGCCCCAACCCGAAACCGATCCGAAAAAACCCGTTCCAGTTGGACCCGACCCGATCCAATTACCCTATCGGGTCTTGTTATAGAAGACCCGCGGGTCTTGGGCCCGACCCGGACCAAAACCACCCAAATTAATAATGTAAATTAAATAAAATGCATTGAAGAGTGATTAGAGACGGGTTGTTTGTCTAGATAGAATTGTTGTTGTATCTCACATATTTTAATATATTTGCACATTTTTATATAATAAAATACCATAATTTTGAATATTTTTGGATATAAAATTCATTTTAGTTATGTTTTTTGTATATTTAGATATTTCTTAGGTCAAACCCAGAGCTAATCCGACCCAAAACCGGACAGAACCCGAGCCGGTTAAATCTAATTACCAGAATGGGTCCATCTATCTAACACCCGACCCGACCCCAACTCGGTCCGACCCGAACCGACCCTGAAACAAAAATTTGAAATTACCCTATGGGATTCTAAACGCCTACACCCGAAATACCCCGACCCAAAAGAATCTGAACCGAACCCAACCCGCCTACCCGTATGCCCATGCATACAACATCTGCGTCCATTTCCTATTCGGGGGTACTTCCTGGGTTTAAACCACTACTCTTCACCAACATACCATCCACAAGCTTCCTGATCATACCATCCACACACAAACGTCCATCCAAAAGACTTCCACAATTTCATGACCCACCGGTGGTCAAATTAATTAACACATGAACTTACAATCTTCGTCCACAACCAACCATCCACAAAACCAAAAAAAATCATCCACAACCAACCATCCACAAAACCAAACCAAAAAACATTACTTCCAAACAAAAAAACATCATCCACAACTTCCACAACCAACCATCCACAAGCAACAAACCAAAAAAACATCACAACCAACCATCCACAAAACCAAAGAAAACAAACATCTACTCCACAGTGTGGGTTTTCGATATTCCACAATCTAAAATCATCATCATTACAACAAATACCATTCATACAACAACCACGCAGTAGGTTTGTCAATGACCAATAATATCCACGCAATACAACAAAATCATTTCCCCAACATCCACTGCAAATACTACTACATCCATAACTTCCACAAGGAGTTCAAACAACAACTTATCCCCCCCAAAAAACATTACTTCCGCACTCTGTCAACACCACAAGCCTGCACCAAAATAACACCACAAAACGGTAGGCAACTCCCACATTCATATTGGGTTCTTACAGTTAGTCCTGTTATGCCCAGTCCCCTTGCATCTCCCACACTTGTTTGGTACTGCCTTTTTCTTCGGTACCTGCCAGTCATGACCACAACTTTATTTTCTATTAGGTTCAACACAAACGGGCCATCACTAAAAACACAACTTACAGGGATCTCTCCAGTTGATAAGAAACGTTTTGTCTTCCGCCGTCCCGCTGGTCTCTTTGTCACCGGGGGCATTAAAACCTTATTCCTCACAGCCTCAGGAATTTCTTCGTCCCTTGGGTCACCAATAGGACTGATCACCCCAGCATAAGTTTCCCTCCAAGCATTTGTCTTGTACCACGGACCAACCAGTGTTGCGTAAGGTACCCCAAGATTGTCAGCCATAAGCATAGCATGTCCACATGGGATCTTCATGTGGTCAAAATACTTGCACGTACATTTTTTCTGATCCAGGACCACACTTTCATAACCCCCAAACTTCCCTACAACCTGCCTACTCCAACTTGTAATCGAATTTATTTTTCTGCCACTAATTAGCGCCATGCTCTTGGTCATCACCTTATCAACTTTGACAGTCAGCAAACCCCGGTGCCTCTCAGACTTCCTCCTACGAGCACTAAACCATCTCGTCATCATCCCTTGTATAAACATCAGTAACTCAACAATCGGGGATGACCTACCTTCCACCAAAGCGTTGTTTAGCTGCTCTGCTATGTTACTTGTCATTATGCTATACCTATTTCCTTTGAAGTATGTCCTAGTCCAATGCGCTGTACCAATCTTTCCCAAATATATTGCACAATCATTATTTGCTGCCCTTATTTTGTCACAATAATTCTTGTAATCACGCATTCGATGTGCAGTGGCCGCTGCTGTCACCATCCTTGCAAGCCCCTTGCTTGAATATTTAGCATTAACATTCCTAGCTAGATTGACAATACAGAACCCATGGTGTGCTTGTGGATACACACGACTCACAGCATTAGCAAAACATGTTGCTCTGTCAGAAATAATTGTTACATCTCCTGAATCAGCAAGAATCCGTTCCACCTTCTGTAAAACCACACCCATGCGTCAGTATCCTCGCTGTCCACTACTGCAAATGCCAAGGGGAACACCTGGAAATTTCCATCCTGCCCACTCGCAGTAAGTAACACCCCTTTGTACTTACCGCTGAGGTGAGTGCCATCCACAACTAATACCAGCCTCAGTTTTTTGAATCCGCGGATAGATGCCCCGAATGAAAGAAACAGGTACAAAAACCGCTCCACACCATCTTTGTCAACCTCAGACTCTATATCAGCTATTGTGCCTGGATTGGCAAGTTTTAGCATATGCAAATACTCCCCTAGTTTCATGTATGAATCATCATCCGGTCCCCTCATCTCCAAAATAGCTTTCTCTTTTGCTCGGTAACACTTCATGTATGAAGCTGATATCCTCAGATCTTCCAACAAAAGCCTCTGCAATTCTGCCACATTTGGCCCTTTAGTTGGCTCTTTGAATTTTGCCTTGTACACTGCAGCAATTACTCTCGCTGTTCCTCTTTTCCTATATCCATTCCTACTCTCTATGGGACAAGAATGATCCAGCTGCGCTTTCCTTATTTCATAGTACCCAGTCCCACGTATCTCATGTGCTGTCACTCTCCAATCACACGATGGATCGGGGCACTCACACACAAAAGAGTCAACCTTCGTCCTAGTCTGTTTGAATTGGATTTGACGCTTGATAGCGTAGATTGCCAATGATATTTGACAATCAGCCTTGCTTCCATAGACTTTTCCAACATGTACTACACCATCAGCTTCTTCGACATCAAGTCCATGTATCTCAGCAGCTTCGTACTCGGTTCATCATATAAAGGGAGAATGTCAAACTCCTCATCGTTTACATCACTCAGCTTTCGTTCTCCAGTTTCATGACCACCACCATCATGTCCACCGGTGGTCCATCCACCAACACTAGTTTTTCCCATCCACGAGAAATCATCCATAGGATCCTCACCCTTCATATCGCCATTCCCCCAGTCCGCAGAGACACCGGGATCAGCCATGTAAGGACGCCTGCTCTCTTCCTCCTTCATCACACCATTTGCATCTTTATCGTTGAAAACCACCTCCACTGCATCTGAACCACCTAACTCCCCTTCAATTAGCGGCTCCCAAAACTGATAGTCGAAACCTCTAGGGCGAACATCCCTCTCATCTACCTCTTCTGGCCCACTGTAATCGCTATCAATCCCTTCACTACATCCACTAAAATCACTTACACCACCCTGCTTACTCTCTGACTTCATTCTTTCTTTCAGTTTTTCAACATGCTCAGCAAAATCGACATCATCCAAATTGATGACGTTTGTTTTTGAGCCAACACTTGAGACGTCTCTCCCTCTTAAACCGCCATCAGACCGCTTCTTTTCCCCACCAGGTGTATCAAATCCAGCCCCAACACCACTTTCACCTTGCAAAATATCCCCACCCAACCGTTTCACCGTTGCAAACAGATTCATTGAACCCTTTACCTTCATATGGCTGAAGAAATATTTCAACGCCCCATCGCTTGTAAGCAAGATAGGTGGGGTTTTAATCCCAGTTGCAAGCTCCAAGCTATCGGGCGACCAATACGACAGGGCAACAATGTACCCATCCCCCACATATCTGAACTCAGTAAGAACCCGACTTTCAAGCTCTCAGATGGACATTCCTTCCTCAACCGACACCACCCGGGCCATATTGTCTTTGTCAACCATGAACTCCCATTTCGCATCCCGACCACAAACCCATGATCCACACACAACCATACTCATCGCTTCCATCTGCATTTTTAAACAGACAATACATAAACTTACACATTATAACAAAATCAAAACCCAGAACCCTTACGAAGATACAATACATTATCGGAAATATTTCCAAAACTTACTCACCTTTCTCTTACGACGTGGATCTCACCGAAAGATTTTACGGCAGAAATGAAGCAGAGATTGACTCTTATCTCTCTTATCTCTGCTTTTCTTCCCACATTTATTGCACCATCTATAAAAATATTCCCCTTCTAACAAAACTCAATTGTAGCCGTTAGATCTTTATACAGAAAGTTGATCCAATGGACACTATTACTTCACCACTACCCATATATCTACCTTCTGTCTAAAGCAATTAGCATTTATTCTAACCATAAAAAAATTCTAGTTCCTCTTCCTCTTGCTTCTTTAAACGAGTCATACCTTTTAGTTGCACAAGTAGAGGCTATTTTCGTCCAATAAAAGACAGGTGGACATACAATGTGTGCCAAAGGATTATTGTGTCTCTGAGTGAGACAACAAGACACAATGTGTCCTTCAACGTAAGCGTCTCAATAAATAATAACATATAAAAGTAATTTGTATACATAATGTTCATCTTGTGTAATGTGCATATATCTATTGATGTATCACAATCGGAATATTCTCTTAATCGATCGAAGCACATGTTTTCTGAGAAATTTTACACGAAATTAAAACAAATACAAAACAAATGTTAGTTAACGTAAACGATATTGTAAGCCCAAATATTGTAGAGTAAAACAAGAAGTCGGAGATCAACCAAAACCCTAATTCTCTTTTCGATCACAAGTCAACACATTCAATGTTAATTATTTATATATATGATAAACAAGTGAACCATAAATAGATTTTTTTTGGCGTATTGTTTCATGTCTAACCTTTTAATGATAAACCAATTTATCAACACATTGATCCGATATGGAACATCATTATAGTATATATCCACAACATATAAAAATAAAAATTTATATGCTTTAGTCATTAATAACTAAAAGTCACCCGCGCATATGTGCGGGTTATCAACTAGTAGATTTGTATATTTGAGTTACGACTATGTACTTACTACAAAATGACTTGACAAAACCTATTCATGTTAACCTATTCAATAACTATATTTTTTACGTCTTATTTATATAATAAGAATCAATTAATTACACTAATTTCTTAGTAAGTAAAATTAAATAACTAAAACATTAATCTTACCCCACGCAAAGCGGATCACCACCTAGTTTATATATTACGTGACAAACATATAATTATATAAAAGAGAGTTTTATCCCTCTTGGTGAGGACACGTCAACAAATATGAGGCTCCTGATCTGCCACATGGCATGAGGTTGCTGCTGCGTTTTAGTCAATGTTCACGCTTAAAATACAAATGGGCTTTGGTACGTCCCTGGTAAGCTTATAAGCTGGGATCTCTTGGATGGTATGGATGTGAGATGGCCGATGAGGTTACTAACACTCTTGGCCGATGGAACTTCTCTTAGAGTTTGGAAAGGACTCCAAAGATGCTTAGCTACTCTTTAGACACAGGATAACCCTGGGTAGTGTCTGAGATGGTTCATGATAGATCACTTTGCCTTATGTGAAGATCAATGTTCTTAGGCTGAACAGAGAAAGCACTGATACAAGACAAGCAATTGCTTAAGGTTTTTGATAAAAGTTGTGTGTCTCAAACCAAAAGCGACTACAAGATTATGAAGAGAAGAAAACACCGTCCAAAGCTACCCTAACCTAACCGAGATGGTTTGGTTAATCATAATCCTAACTGAAATCGAATTTAAATCCTAATCCTACCGAAAGTTAGTTTAATTCAAGTACAAACTGAAAAGACATTAAACCAACAAGCTGGTTTATCTTCTCTTCCGGTTTCTTCCTCCTTCTTAGGAATCACGAAATCTACTAAGTGTTGAATAGCTTCCTGATGGGCTTTGGACCTAGCTCTGGTGACTTTGTTTTTTTGGAAAAAAATGTTAAATTCATTCAAAAAAGAAAAAGACTGTTCTACAACGTTGCATCAAACTTTATACATACAAATTTATCTCTATATCAAGTCTCTATTTCAAGTCTTGTGGCTAGCCATCTTTGATAACCTCCTCTATACCTTCCATCACCCATCTCAACGATCATGGACAGCCTATTTCTGACTTCCTTATCAATCCATCTTACCAACACATGAACACTTTTAGGGTCTTCACCATGCCTTCTTTCATTCCTTTCTCTCCATAAACTATATTTCGCAGTGTGTAAGACATAACGGAATAGGAATCTATCCACCTTTGCTCGCCCTTTATCAACCAACAAAGTGAGAAGATTTCTCCAGTCCTCATCATATCCGCTCCCCAACAAATTCCCAACAACCTTCTTCCAAACATCTTTTGAGAAAACACATTGAAAGAATAAAATGGACCAATAATTTATAATTAAAAAAATCAAATTTTATTTAGTAATTTAATTCTGGTTTACAAATAAATTCCGGTTTACAATTACATTGGTTTACAATAAAAATTAGCTTACATTTACATATTGGTTAACTAATGACCCTAACTAAACCTAATACAGCTACCAGATTTTCACCGCATGACAAATCCTTTTAAACGACCATGATGCTCGTATCTCCACCGCACGACCACAACCCACCACCGGTTTGTGCCACCCCCGCTTGACAGGAGACGCCTCTTAGATGCTACCATTCTTTCTCGAAAGTTAAGCATTAGCATTAGTCAAGATCTGAAGAAGCTCGGCTTGGAACTTGGGAGAGAGAGAGAGAGAGAGAGAGAGAGAGAGAGAGAGGTCCAAGGCAAAGAAAGGCTGAGACTTCCCCCTTTATTCACCTTCGGTGAACTGAACCATCGAAGCCTCTTCCGCCTTGCCACCAGCGCTGCTCCGCCATCTCTGTTTGTGGCTCGAATCTGACCCGAGTGAGTCAAACGCTGTCAACAAAGCTTTTGTCATGGCTGAGGGAGAGAGATATAGAGAAAGAAAGAGGTTTATATCCAGACAGGTTGAATCGTAAGAGGCTGAAGACTTTGTGATTTTAGGTTTAACGATTCAAAGCATAGATGGAGAAGACTGAATCGAGAGAGAGAGAGAGAGAGAGAGAGAGGGTTGAAAGGATAGATGGAGAAGATTGATCCTAGGCCACATGATTAAAAATAATCAACGGCCACAAATTGTAATCCTGGTTTTGATAGATTGACCAATAAGGAGAAAGTGAGAGGATTGCCTACGATTTAATTTATAACCATTGGATTAGAAACAATCGAATGGTCAAAAATTAACCAATCCAAAACTATTATTTAACTGAATTTATTTATATAAAATTAAATTAGATTATAATTATTGTTATATTTATTTTGTACTTAAAATTAAGAGTTTAAAAGTATGAGTTTATAGTATATGTAATATGATTTAGGGTATATGGTATGCGCTATGGTACACATTTAGAGTTTAGGGTTAGAGTGTTAGAGTTTAGAGTTTCTATATTATTGGATTAAGTTTTAAAATTAGAATTTATAAATGATTAAGGATTAAGTTTTTTAAATGATTAGATTTTGAGTTTTGATTAAGGATTAAGTTTAAAATTTAGAATTTGTATTTAAAATTAGGATTTGAAGTATGATATAAGTTTTAGGGTTAACTTTTGGGGTTTACGTTTTGTTTTTTTTTAATTACAAAATAAAAATAAACAAAAAAATTATAAAATATTTTTTATTTAAGGTTTAAAGTATCATTTAATTATAATTTTGTATCCTTTAAGTTTGTATTAAGATTTGGATGTTGAGTTTAGGGTTTGAAGTGTAATGTAAAAGGTTGGTCTTAAGAGTTTAACTAAAGTTTTAAGGTCTTTATCTTGGAAATTAGAGATTAAGATAAAAAAATTGACTTATATGTAATAAGGAATATGTTTTAGTTTAGTAATTATAATATTTGTAGTAATTAGTTTTTTAACTTAGTATGTAGAGTTTAATTTTGGGGTTTAGGGTATTAGATTTAGGGTGTAGACTTAAAATTTAGTGTTTGAGGTTTAAATTAAAATTATTAAATTTTGAGTTTAAGTTTAAGATTGAAGTTTAAAAAAAATTATGTTTAGGGGGTTTAAACCTTATATGACATTATATATAAGTTTTGGAGTTTAGGGTTTAGGTTTTGTTTTTTGTTTTAACTAATTACAAAATTCAAATAAACAAAAAACTTATAAATCAAAATTTGTTTAGGGTTTAAAGTATCCTTTAATTATAATTTTGTATCCTTTAATTTTATACTCAAACATCTAAATTAACATGTATTTTTTTTTTGCAAAATATGATGACATTTTACATTTAATACAATTAATTTGAAAAAAACTGATTTATGATATAAATGTGCATATTGTCATAGCAACGAAGATTACGGGAAAAGTGCCTATTTCTACCCAAACAATTTCAATCATGTCAAATACAACCGAACTAACAGCCAGTGCCAAATACGACCTGAACTACGTTATAATTCAAAAATACTACCTGAACTTTTTAATACGTGCCTAAACCTACATTGACCGTAACAGAAGTTAGTCAACCGTTAAAATGATAAAACGACGTCGTTTTGATACCATTAATTTTTCTAAAAATATGCAAATACCAGGACTCGAACATGTGTCTTACCACTCTTTAAAACGGACACATCAACCACTAGACTAAAGATTTTTTTTTAAATATTACTACAAATTTACAATCATATATGCTACTATGCATTTTCATCT
>JABAYD010018698.1:0-13396 GCA_014822095.1 Diplotaxis tenuifolia
GAGCATCTTCCGCATTCTGAACTACTTCATCATTCTAAGATACGTCACTATCCTCTCCTCGTTTGTCATGAACCCCGAAAGAAAACTCTGGTGTCTCTTCGGACTCCCAAATATGGTGGTCACTGAAGTCATGCTTATCACTTATCATCCTCATGAGAAGCTTGATTCTATCATCCTCCACCTCATCAATTCTGATAAATTCAGCACTTTCAACTACTACATATTTGCCTCCCACGAGATGTATTGATAGATGACATCCTACACAAGAAAGGTGAACAAATTTATATTAAAACACTCATTTCAAATCGGATGCAGTCATCTTAAATATATATATTTATCTCGGGTGTAAAAATGCTCTCCAACTGGATGATATCCCCGTATGAAATCTTACACCACCAAGTTTTCCAATCTTTGGTACTGCTTCCATTACCCAGATCTGGAAAGCGTAGGAGAAGCCACTAAGACGTAACTGGTAGTCTTCTCCTTCAGATGGTCACGATTTTTAGCTATTGACTCGCATAAAAGGTCAAAAGCAGCAACTCCCCAAGGGTACTTTCGAAACTTCTCAAGATCCATGACCAGCTTGATATAGTTGAAGGGAATATTAGCCTTCTCATCTCGGCCGCAAACCATAGTAACAATGATGCACATATACACCAATCTTATTCGATCAGCATTACTCCACTTCTAAACGTCTTGCTGGTGATTTTTCCAATGGTCCAACATACAAATTCCCCATTTTGTCTTCACCACTGTGCTCCAGAAACCACCATCATTTTCCCACTCAACCAACTCCTTAAGGGAGAGACTTGTATTGCACTCAAGCCCGCTAATTTCGTGGAAATCTAACAAAGAGAATCTAAATGGTCTCCTTGCAAAGATAAACCATAGCTCGTAGTCTTTGTGAGTCACCAGTTCCCTACACAAGAAGTTGTGTATCACTCTTGCGGAGTAACCCTAACCATTCTTGTACAACTTAAACACCTGAGCAAAAACAAGATCTTTCTTCACTTCTTTCAATTTCTTTGGCAGCCATTCCTTCAACCTCTCCATATAACACACTTTCATGCAGTTGTTATTGATCTGAGTCACTTGGGTCTCCTCACCCTCCTTAAAAAATTGCTTTGGTAATTCCCCAGACATACCTACAATCAAAGATAAAATATTGTTATGAAACCATAAACAAAAAAAAAAGAACAACAATATACCTTTACTTCTGCATAATTTAAAGTACACGTTCCTATTACTAAGAATTCACAGAACACCATTACATGTCACAAAACACCATTAAATTGACAGAACAACATCACATTCACAGAACATTACTTTCGGACAACGACAGAAACTAAGCTCTCATGACTACTACATTCACAGATCACTTCTACATGTTAAACATGAGTATACGCATTTTTCATATTTTCCCTCCTTCAAGCAAACCTAAATAGATAATGTACAAATACAAATCACAAATATTAAATGCATGCCTAAATCGTAGTCGATAAGAAGCTTTAGTCAACCTATACAAGTAATTTTATTTTAACAAATAAATCAAATCGCGTTCAACAAATCAAGGGTTAAAATAATCGAAAGAAGTAATCACAAACCTAGGCTTCCTTTTTTTTTACTTTTATTTTTTTTCCTTGTTGTTTTATTTATTATATATTATGAAATTCAGTTTAAGTTATGTAAATTAAAGGATATAATGGTATTTAAAAATATAAATTCTAGTTAACTAAATAATCTCCTACAGATCCTACTTTCCCTAATCCTAGTTCAAAGTGTCTTTATTTCTCCATTTTCCCTTTATTCTCTCCACAAAAAAAATTATCCTTTGTATAACTGATATGGATTGCTCATTCTTTCCACAAAAATGTAAAAAAAAAAATTTGCTCATTCTTTCCACAAAAGTGTAAAACAAATTTAAAGAAAATCATTCCACCATAATTTTGATCATATATGAATGGAGATGGTATTCTCTATATTATATTCCTCTTATTTCATTTTTTAGTCTCCCACTAATTCCATTCTTATATATACCAGTTACAAGACTTCAGCCTACATTTTGCAGATGTTGGTATTATAATCCTTTAATATAAAAAATACCATTTTTGTATAATTAACTTAATTGTTAAAAATGATAAGAATGAATATGTGCTACGTACACTAATTAATATTCTTTTTCTTTTTCGAGAACCTTATAAGTTCCAGCTATTCTCTTTTTTTGGTCACTTTCTTTATTTCTTCTCCAACAATTCTTCTATTCTTCAAAAATTCAAAACTCCATGTACAAACCGCGTAAAGTGCAAAAATGTAATTCCAGGTATAAACTCTTTAAGTATAAATACAGTCGCCACTCTTCCCCCTAAGCTTTACCCGCGAAGAGATATACACAAATCTCAGTCAAGAAAATAATAAAAATAAATAACTTATAAAATGTTCTCTCAGATGAATGAAGATTCTCTGTGAACGTCTCTATAATTCTATATTAAACTATATCTTTCATTTTGATCGTCATCCTCTTCTTGGTTTTTAGTTCTTGATTTTCTTGTTTCTTGATCTGTTCTTTTTCAAAACGATGGGACGTTGCCTCTGTTTGTTAGCAACTCAGGCGACATTGTTGTGGACGACGAGTTTCTTCCGCCACAAATTCTTGATTCTCTAACGAATTGTTTGTTTACATATAATCCCACTTAGTATCACATTTTAGGTTTTTCACTTCTTGTTTTTTTTACTTTAAAACATCTCAATGGATCCAAAACACAATCAAGAATCAAGATCAAGATCGACTCCAACAGATGAAATCGATAATCAACCGGCTGAGAAAAAGCGTCGACTAACGTTTAGACAAGAATTAGAGAATGAAAAGGTCTTTGCTACTTTAGATTTTTTTTTTAATTTCGTGTTTTTTTGTTAGGTGAATATGTTGGAGAAGAGCTTTGAAGAAGAGACGAAACTGGAACCAGAGAGAAAGACTGAGCTAGCTAAAATACTTGGGTTGCCTCAACGACAAGTAGCTGTTTCGTTTCAGAATCGAAAAGCTCGGTGTAAGATCAAGCAGATCGAAAGAGATTATGATGTTCTCAAGGCTTGTTATGATTCCCTCCTGGCTAAACATGAATCAGTTATCTCAGAGAATGAGAAACTCTGATCTAAAGTAAAAGCAAAAGCTCCTCTTTTCTAGGGCTTTCCATTGAGCTCAGTTTCTAACATGAGAGACTTTGTGTTTGCAGGTCTTAACTTTAACTGAGATTCTACGTCCTGCAACAAACCAAACCCAAAGAAACTTCCATCACAAGCTTAACTCTATCGGTGATGATGAAACTATGAGCTCTTCCACTGCTTTAGTTCCATTGGCAAATGACTATTACTTCACCAACATTGATGAATCATTCGACTGGTGGGTTTGGCCATCGAATCTTAAGTAATAATCTGCAAATATGCGATCGATTTAGATAATAAGTTTATGTACTAAACATGGTCAAAGGTTGAGTGACTATAGAAATAGTGTTGAGTCTGTTGACCATATGAGAAATAAGTGTTAGAAAACTATTATAATCATTATATTAAATAAAGATAGAAATATTATCATGGCATGAAACTTTCTTCATCTTTCATATCACATCTTTCATATTACTCTCGATCATTTTAGTATACACACTTTTCTTACTCCAAGAGGCAAACTCTGGTTCTGTCTCAGCCAGTTCACTCTCTTGTCGTCACATTCCCAACCGAAATCAGCCAAATAAAAGTGTGAGTTGTTGTAAAGTTAGCGGACTTTATTATCAGTCATCGATGTAAAAGCAAATCCTACGGCTATAAGCTGTTGTCACAGATCTGGATAAGACAACTATATCCTATGTAACCACAACCATTCGATCTGAGAACCTTTATTTCCTACGGCCCAAATCTATTGTCATCTTTCCACTTTATCCTCTCTCCTACATTCTACTCTCCTTCTTCGTTTTTCTTCAGTGAAATGTAAAAAATTCAAACTTTCCCATTCTCCATCACAGAAAACAAAGAATCTTTAACCATTTGACCCACAAATCGTTGTATGTACATTATTATTAGTCTAACAACCTTCTGATTGGAGATTAGCTCCAAAATATTTAGGCTGCCCTTAATTTTCTTGCCCTTTCATCTCAGAGAACATCAAGTTGTTTGAAGATGTTCTCTCCTCATTCTATGTCGGACAGTTGTCTCATTTAGCTTTGGTTCTCTGATAATCTTCGTTTGTCTGGAAAATTTATTTACAGATTGAAGATGATGCATTACATGAGTTTTTTTTCTAAGCTGAAAACATATTTAGGCAGCCTAGAGCAATGCAAGCTATGAACACTAGTTTCACTTTGCAGTGTTGTTTTTAAGGCCTAATTCTCATCTTATTCCTCCTCCAACTTAATTAAAGCACTAACATTGATGTTGATGGATATTGTACAATCAAAATAGTATCCATGTGTATATATAATTTCCGTTGTCCACATGTACATATAATTTTTGCTATCCATATGTACAATCAACACATATGTACACATAATTCTTGTTAACCAAATCCATATGTAGACAAGAAGTCTTTTCATTTTTGACTAAGGATTCATATTTATTTATCTAGATTTTTATGTGTTAGTATATATGTAATTATTGTAATGTATCTTAAAATCTAATAGTTGTTAATATATACAAAAATACAAATAAATGTACGGATCTTTGTTATTGATGAAGATATAAAACTTTTATACTCTTAATATCTTATAATAAGAGTTCTTATTTATTTGTGATTGATTGTCATTACATTCAGTTTTTACTTACAACTATAATAAAGTTCTTGTACATATGTACATACACTCGTCACATGTGGATAATGACATGTACATAAGTTTCAGTACACAGAATATACAAGAAAGAATATGATATCGTCATCATCTTATGTGAGAATAAACAAACTCATCCTACCAGCTCTTGGACTTAATCATATTCCTTCTTTTCGTCGTCAACATGTTAACTCTCAGTACACAGAATCAAAGAAAACTGCTAGACACTACGGAATATGTGTCCACATGTACAACCAAACGTACATTCGTTCACAAGTTCACATGTACATCTATTCAGAACCCGTACCTATCCGCTGCTGTACACAAATTCAATGTCCATTCATTCTCAACATCTAGCACATCAGTTAGCCCCAGCCCAGTATGTTGTGGGAGTTTTAACCAACATAACTCAGTAGTTTCTCCTCATCGTCCCCACTTAAATTCTTAAGCAAATCTGGGATGCCAATCTCTGCAACAAGCATACACAAAAAGACGAGAAGGTTCCTCTGTCGTTATCACGACCTCTTCAACAAGCATACGCAATTATCAATTTTAAGTTAAAGTTTAAATTCAAATAAAGCGATAACTTTGGGAGAAGAAAAACTAACCATTGGCTATTGATTTCTCCGTCCTCTTCCTCCTCGCCGTCATCGCCGATATCTTTTATAACCACCGCTTTATCTTCCGTTGTCAACCACTCGATCCGTCGTCTTTTTGTTATTGTTCGTCGTAATGAAAGTACAATTGGGAAATTTGGTCTCCTTTGTTCGCCGTCAGAAATAATTAAAATAATTGAAGAATTTGATTTAGGTTTGGGAAAGTTAATTTTACTTTTGGACTCCAATAAATTTTATTAACCAATCCACATTTTTTTATGACTCCACCAATCAAAACCTGGTATTTTCAAAATTTAAACATATAAAGCTAAGATAACTAAAACAATTTGGTCTATTACTGAAATGTCTCCTCTTATTTTGTTTTTAGAAGGACAAAAGAATAATCAACCACCAAAAAATGTCTAGTAGCACAAACCGCCTCCTACGAAATAAAAAACACATAAAGTATCATGTAGTGAAAAAACTCAAAACTCTATTACATGGATACGTTATTAGTTTCTACTAATTGTTCTATTTTTTTTTTGTTTTTTTATTTATGTAAAATAAATAAAAATCTAGTGGGTGTTGAATTTTATTTAAAGAGTCAAGAACATATTTGACCCTACAACAATGAACATAACCATTAGCCACAGACTTTTGTAATTAAAGTAATTGGTTTATGCAAGTTTTTATTTTTGTTTTGGCTAACACAAAGAGCCAAAAACTTGTAACGTGAAGCAAAGACTACTTAGACAAGATATTGTGTATGACCACTAGTCAAAAGTTCTAGTTTGTCTATCCGTACTCGAGTGTATTTTGTTTTTGATCAAACTTTCATATTTAACAAACAAGATTCCAGAATTAAGCTTGTGTTACACTCAGAATTCCAACAATAATCAAGAAAACTTAGAAAGATATATAAAAGCAGCTCACATGTAATCAAGAAGCACCAATATATCTTCACTTTGACTGAGATGCTTCTTCCTGCAACAAAACCAAACCCAAAAAAAACTTGTAACACAAGCTTAATTCTGAAGGTGATGATGAAACTATAAGCTCGTCCACAGCTTTAGTTCCATTGGCAAATGATCATTACTTGACCAACGTTGATGAATCATTCGGCTGGTGGGGTTCGGCCATTGAGTCTTATATAAAAATCTGAGAATTCAAGACTGGTGTGAGCACAGGAGAGAAAGGCTTAGAATTTCTTCTATACGCTCGTGTTGGGCAAAGTTTGAATAGACTCTAAAACACTGTGTTGACTTATGAGAAAATAGAATGTAAGAATAGAGTGTTACCATCGCTATTACAAATAAAGATAATAATCCACTAGAGTTTCTTCGTTTTTTTAAGTTATTTTTATATTTATGTACAATCAAATCTAGTGAGTAGTGGGTGATGGAATTTATTTGAAGAGTCAAGAAAAAATTGACCCTACAACAACCAGCAAACCATATTAGAGCCACAGAATTTTAAAATCAAAGTAATTGGTTTATGCAACATTCCAATTTTGTTTTTGGCTAACACAAAGAGCCAAAAACTCTTCACCGAAACCAAAGACTAAATTGTGTGTGAACACAAGTCAAAAGTTCTAGTTTGTTTTCTATCCACACTAATCAAGAAATCTTAGAAAATAAACAAAAGTGAAGTGTATATGTAATCAAGAACCACCACGTATACAGATATATGTATATTCAATTCAATACTGAATTTGCTGAGAGTAAAGAAAAGTATATTGAAAAGAGGAAAGAAAAGAGAAGCAGTGACTCTAAAGTCCAAAGTGAAGAAAGAGGTAAATATAATAAAAAGAAAGCTAAAAGCATCAGTCTTTAGGAATCCATGAACTTTGATCTCATATCATTAACAATATTTTAAGCAATATGTTACAACAGATGATTAGTAAACACCCCCAAAATATAATCAGTAAACCCCTAAATCTTATCTCTCATTTTGATCTACCTTTCGTCGTTCTCCAGGTTCTTATGATCTTCCATCCATGGAAGTTTTGGAAGATCATCCACGTTAAGTGATGAAGAAGGCAACCTTCTTTGAGTATGTGAAGAGAACTTATCTTTCTTTGGCCACAACCAAATCTTGGACACCGAGAAACTCTCTCCTTTAGCCACAACACCACTGATCTTCTCGTCTTCAGATGATGAATCCTGAGACTCTTTGTCCTGTGGTTTCAAACGTTGTTGCCTATCTTTGCAAAACGGGACTTTAAGCTCCGAGTTACCGAGTATATACTGATAAGAACCCATTGAGAAACATCTCCTTGCATCTAGGTTACTACTACTAGTCTCTCCACCAGCATGATCTTCTTGTCCAGGACCAACATTGTCAAGCCTCTTGAATTTCCCTAACCTCACCGGTAAAACCCCTTTCTCCACAATGATTTCTTGAATCTCTACAGCTTTCTCGGCGACACAGTCTTCGTCTTCTCTTATATCATCGAAGTCAAACATGGGATTCTCCATGGAGAAGAGAGTGCCACGACAAAGAGGGCAAGTGGAGTTTGACTGAAGCCAAGTGTCTATACAGTTAAGATGAAAAGCATGGCTACACATGGGCAACAACCTCAGCTTATCTTTCTCAGTAAACTCACAGAGACAGACGGCGCAATCAAACGGCTCCTTGGAGGCACCAACCATTTCTTTGTAGTGAAAGACAGGCAACGCGTCGATGAAAGCTTGGTCAAGACCAGAGTCATTAAGATGGAACAGCTGTTGAAGCTGTCTTTGAAGAGCATCACTAGTTGAGATCTCAGGGTAACTATTAGACCTCGAAGAAGCGGAAGGGTGCTTTGTGAGAAACCTAACGAGCAAATGAAGAAGGCCAGAGATGAAGAACAAGGCAGCTAGAATCACGATTACGAACAGAACCGCCGGGCTGATTCTGTTACCGGAGGGCTGTGGTGGCGGAGGACAGAGAATTGGGTCTTTGAAAAACGGTGGTGGGTACGCAAAGATGACGTCCTTTTGTTCAATTGCGAATCGAACCCAAGACATGTTTGCAAGAAGATCTCAATTATCAAGATCTAACTAAAAATAACAAAAAGAGCTCCAAGTTAAGTGGAGGAAGAAGATGATTACATCGAGAGGAACAGAGATACGCAAATACTCACCTCAAAGCCCCCCCACAGAAGTAAAAGAGGGCTTGGTTAGATTTGCAGCAGAGGAAGAATAAAGTAACTCTTTTTCTCTCTCTCTCTCTCTCTCTCTCTCTTAGCTTTTCTTTTATTGAGCTTTAATGGTGGAAATAGAAAACCACGAGAAAATGGCAATGAGATGTTGTAATTTTTCGAAGTGCGAGGCAAAGTTGGAAAACAACATGTAATAAGGAAATAAAGTAAAGGCTTTGAAAATTAAAAACAAAAATTAAATTAAGTTAAAGCTTTTACATTTAGGCCCACGTGCATAGATGAACGAGTTGATGTCAGATGGTCAAGTCCGAAGACAAAAATGACGGTCTCTAAGTCTTTGGTCTTATGTAAGATCAGTATTTTTGTGGGCTCTTGGGTAATTTTTTTTTGTACATGCATATATGGAAAATTAAAATTTTAGGTCCTTATCTCTATTTTTTTTTTAAATATTGGATAGTCTTAATTTTTTTTAAATAGTTTGGGCCCCAGGGCCCACGCCCTAAGTCGGCCCTGTCCGTACGTGTCTTTTGACTAACTACATATAAAAAGTATTTCTCTCACTAAAAAATTTCTCTCTCGGACACAATTAGCTAGGAGATCTATTATCCGCTGACTTCTATCACAAGCACCTCCTTTACACAATGTTTATTTCCTCTTTTGACTAAAAACTTTCTGTAAGATAAGACATAATTCAAATCCTTTACCCTTTTCCTCCTTACCCAGTGGTCTGTAGTATGCTGCCCCAAGCGGTCCTATGCCCGGACGGCGGCGTGGCTTGTTCATACTCACCCCCGGCGGTGGGCTAAGCAACCACACTTCTTCTAGCGTCGTCCATCGGTAACTTTGGCTAAAACTTTTCTTCTCCTGCAACAGAAAGCCTCTCTTAATAATCCAAGCTATGTCTTTTATAACTATTCCAAAGTCTAGTTCTACTGGAGCATCTCAGAGAAGATTTGGTTCCGGTTTATACAGTTGACCTACACTTCATTGAAGTGTTTTGGTCCCTGTTTCTAAACGAAGATCCATTCTTATCTACTTACCACCTTCTCTCGCCTTTGTTGGGTCCTAGCTCCCACAAAGGAAGGCGTTTTCTGCAAGACTACAATCTTTCCACCTTCTACTCCCAGTGTCTTGTCTCCCATGTACCTTAAACAACTCTGGATTTTCTCCTGCTACGAAAGGATTTTTTCAGAACATGTCAAATATTAACAACAGTCAAGGCCTCGCTCAAAATCAGTTTCAAGAGGAAGATGATGAGGATGTGGTTATATTACCTGAGGTAGACAACTCATAGCTTATAGCTCAGTTCAGACTTAGCCTCGTCAGGAGGCTTTTCAACCACGGCCGAAGGAACGTAGAGGCGTTGATCTCCCTCCACCCACGACCAAATATTTGGGATGTTGAGGGGAGGGTTCGTGGTCTTGACATAGGAAACCATCGGTTCCAATTTGATTTCGAGACCGAAGCGGATCTCCTGAAGGTCCTTAGCAAAAGGTCCTGCCATTTTAATAAATGGTCCTTCTCTCTTGAGCGCTGGTTCCTCATGTTGGCGATGTCTTCCCTAATACCATGTCCTTCTGGATTTGTGTCACTGGAATCCCTACCCATTTCTGGCTTGATCCTATTTTCAGAACTCTTGGAGAAAGATTAGGTACTGTTGGACCTATAGAAGCTAAGGCTGCTAAGTTCCAGGTTGAAATAAATGTGGATTTACCTCTAAAATTCGCTTTGAGAGCTCAGATACCTTCCGGAGAAATTGTTTCTGTTAAACTGGAGTATATTAACCTCCATCGTTGGTGCTTTCACTGCCGCCATATCTCCCATGAAGCTGACTCTTGCCCGGAACTATCTGAAGAGCAAAGAAGAGATTTCAGACAATCAAGAGAGGTGGAAAGAGATCAAGATAAGCCTGCGAAAAAAGACCTGTCTAGGAATGGTGAAACTTCAAGAAGACCGACCCAAACGGAAGGGATGATAGGAGCGTCTCAGGATAAACTTAAAGCGGGTGATTCTCATAGGGACAATAGAGGATGTGTTTGGAAGCGTATGGACTCGCAGTTTAAGCCTCGTGATGAACACCGCCATGAGCCTCGTCCTGATTACTATCCTAGGGGCAGAGACACTGATGAGCGTAAGAGGTCTTCATATGAAAAAAACAACAAAGAAATTGGAGCTTATAATAAATGAAGATATGAAGACTCTTACAACTTGAGTAAACATAGAGAAAAGGAAAAGAGCAGAACAAACCTTAGCCGTTCTAAGTCTGATTCTGATCACCAATCAGCCAACAACCAAGTCCCGCCCGCTACGGTTCCGGATACAAACAGTCTCAAGCTGATCCCTAGGACTCTCCCTTCGCAAAAACCAGCTTCTGAGACTGCGGTAAGAGCTCCGTATACCTCTATTTCTCCAGAGCACCTGCGGGAACGTCCATTCAAACTCAGTCTACAAAGAAGATCTACAGAGGAACAAAAATCAAAGGGGAAAGCTTCAGACCTGGAAGACTCCTATGAATCGGGAAGCTCAGCCAAGAAAAGCCTACGCTTTGATGATGCAAACAATCCTCCCTTACATGAATCATCTACACCAGCTCTGGTGGTTCCTGTTACTACGCTCGCTAAGAGCTGGTACGACCAAACTGTGGAGGAAGAGGAGGAATCACTGAGGAAGGTTGGCGGTCAATCTGAGGAAAGAAAATTAGAGGACCAGAGCGCGGAGGTGGACGACCCGGACCCGGACGTGGAAAGGATTTTGGAGGATGAGGATTGGGCGGAGGATGATGGCGAAGATATCTATGATGAGAATGACTTGATGATGGAGGATGATGATCTGCTAATGGAGGAGGAGGAGGAAGCAAAAGATTCCCGTAATCAAAAGCCACAGCTTTCAAAGAACTCGAATACCCCTAGCTGGTGGAAAGGAAGTCCAGAGCTCGTGGTCCCGACGGAGAAGGTGACGAAGGAGAAGTCGATGGAGGCGAAGGAATCAATCTCAAAGTCTAAGGGAGAATCAGGCGCATCTCTGTCGAAGAAGAAAAGCTCCCCTGGGCTGTCTACAGTGGGCCTGTCTTTGAAAAAAAGAAATTTCCTTTTGGGCCGAGCCTCACCAAAAACAACTAACAAAATAAGAAAGGAGAATGGGCGTGTTGCTGCTGGGTCTTCTGCCTCTTTGGACCGGGCTACTATGCAGGAAACTTCAACATTGGGCCAGGGTGTTCAGACCAAATCAACCAAACCAACCAAATCAGCCAAGGTGGGAATCAATAAACCACCTAAAATCCCGAGATGAATACTATTGCGTGGAATTGTCGAGGGGCGGGAGGCACCTTGACGAAGGAGCACTTGAATGAATTGTACTTTTGTTTTTTACCTAATTTTTTATTTCTATCGGAGACCAAGAACAATCGAGAATTCTTGCAAAATGTGCAAGTTTCTTTTGGTTATGATCATGTTTGTACCGTGGACCCGGTTGGTCGAAGCGGAGGTCTAGCAATTTTTTATATGGATGATCCCTTGGTTTGTATTTTATATGCAGACGAGCATATTATCGATATAAAGTCTAGATTTGAAGGACACATGATTTTTATGACTTTCGTGTATGGTAATCCCGACGTACGATATCGAGACCTTGTATGGGAATGATTATCGCACATCAGTACTACTCGGAGTGGAGCATGGTTCATGACCGGGGATTTCAACGAGCTCACGGGTAACCATGAGAAGAGGGGAGGAAGGCGTCATTCAGAAAGCTTTTTCCTTCCTTTCCGTATCATGTTATAGAACTGTGGCATGCTTGACTTTCCATACAAAGGAAATTCTTTCTCGTGGGTGGGAAAAAGGACGAATGAGAAAGTTAAATGCAAACTATATAGAGCAGTGGCTAATGTGGAATGGCACACACTTTTCAACCATAGTATTGTCGAATACTTACAGCTATGGGGATCAGACCATCGCCCAGTACTCACGAGGATTCAATCCAACACCAGAAGACCCAAGAAAAACTTTAGGTTTGATAAGCGTTGGATAGGAAAACCTAGTTTTAAAGAAGCGGTAACCTCGGGATGGAGACAATTTGATGAAATTCCTGTTCGGAATTTTCATCAAAAAGTTACCTCATGTCGAAATAAGATAAGTACTTGGAAGAAGAATAACCTGTCGAACTCAGCTGTATTGATTAAAGAACTAAAGAATAAGATAGATTTGGCTCAAGATGACGATAACTCCACTACGGAGGAGTTGGAAGAATTACGACGACACCTGATCCTGGCTTTCAAAGAAGAGAATACCTTCTGGGAACAAAAGATCAGAGATCAATGGCATAAACATGGGGATAGAAACACAAAATTCCACCACGCCACTACGAAACAACGAAGAGCACATAATCGAATCATAAGTATCAAGGATAAGAATGGGAGGCTGGTAGAGAGTGAACTCGAGGTAGAGAATGTGGCTATTCAATACTTTCGGGATCTCTTCTTTACTTCCTCACCGACAGGGGTGGATACATCCCTTCGCTTCATTTCAGAGAAAGTTTCTTCGGCCGACAATAGGCTACTCTTAGAAGTGTCGTCGGAACAAGAAATAAAAAGAGCACTCTTTGATATCAATCCAGATAAAGCTCCGGGCCCGGATGACATGACTAGTAAACTCTTTCAGAAGTTCTGGATTGAGATGCGACAAGATATTGTTCGACTGGTACGGGACTTATTTGAGACGGGCAGCTTTGACCCTCGGTTGAATCAGATGAACATCTGCCTTATTCCAAAGAAAAAGAAACCCCGAGATATGTCCGAATACAGACCGATTATTCTCTGCAATGTTAGCTATAAGATTATATCTAAGCTATTA
>JABAYD010018719.1:0-10677 GCA_014822095.1 Diplotaxis tenuifolia
TAATAAATAAATATATATGATATGATTACTTAAACATAAATACAAATCAAAACTCACATGGAAAATAAAATTTTCTTCTTTAAAATAAGTTTACAATATATATGCAAATATCTTATAATTACGATAATTTTTTTTATGTTTTGCATGAAATTAAAATATCAATCAAAACCCGTGCATCGCACGGGGCCATACCTAGTTTTTAAATAAAAAAAAGTCGTAAAGAATTTCAACTAATTGTTGTCCATCAAATTTATAATCTTTACTTTAATTTAGTCAATAATAAAATAAAACAAAAATATCAAATAAGAAGACTAAGAAAATATGAAACCTGAGTGTGAGTAAATTGTAACTTAATTATAGTTCAAGTGATTTAAAAATTATAATTATAGTTCAATTTATATAACAAATAGACATTCATGCGTCGTTATAAATATATAGGGGATTTACATTTTTCTACTTTTGATCGGTTTTGTTTAGTTTAATCGGTTATAAACCAAATAATATCCAAATTCTATGATTTTTATAAAATCACATCCGTTCGGTTTGTATGGTATATACCAAAACAAAACCGTATTATCTATTTTTGTTCGGTTTACTACTGTTCGGTTTTAGCATATTGAACATCCTAATTTGGGTATATGTTGGTTTTGGATTTTTTTTATCATGTCTTAATGTTCTATTGTAGAATTAAATTTTAAATTTATATTTTGTTAAACCTTAAATATGAGTTTATATTAAAAAATAAAACATAAAATATGTAGTGTGGACACATTTATGTAGAGTGTGAAAGCATTTATGTAGAGTGTGAATGCTCATTCTCAAATTCATTGTGAGACTGACACGTGTCTATTGTAGAGTGAACACATTTTTTAAAAATGTTTCTCCTTTAATATATAGGGGATAAAACATCATGTATACTAAATGAAACAACTTGAAAATAGTTTGCACGATTAAGGCTTTGACAGGTGTAAACGCAGGTAATAAAATTATACAAAGGATGAAGAATGATTATTCTATATCAAATTTAATGAGAAACAAATTTGTTATATATTCCTCTACAACAAAAAGAACAAGAAGAAATAGAAATTTTTTTTTTTTTATAAATTGTAATATTTCTTATAAATATTAAGGAATATATTATTCTTTTTCATTCATTTGTCACCAGTTAGACTCTAAGCGTTATTGGTAAGGGTGAACAAAAAAAACTAAACCGAACCAAGTCGAACCAAGTCAAACCGAACCAAAACTGATCCAAACCGAATCAAAGTATATTATCAATAGTTTGATTTAGGATTTTCCTAACCCGAATCAACCAAATCAAAACCGATCCGAACCGAACTAAGTTAAACCTATGTGTTTTATTATTATCTAAATTAAACATATTAATAATATACGATGTACTAAAATCGTACGACTAAAGTCATTATTAACTTTAATAATGATGTTAGTTTTTTTTAATTTTCTATTTAGTTTAGTTAACTTTTGTTTGATTGTGTTCTTATAAACATTTTTATTGGGGTTTTAAGGTTTTTGGTTCATTTTTATATTGGATTTAATTGACATAATTTATTTTTAAGAAGCATTATTAACATTTTTTTTATTTTCTATTTACTTTATTTATTTTTGATGTGATTTTGTTCTTATAAACTTTTGTGTCTTTTAAAAGTTTCTGTTTCATTTTTATATTGGATTTATTTTACATAGTTTATTTTCTTATAGTTTCAAACATGGTGATTTCATGACCATGCATTTATGTTTTAAACATGATTTCTCTTAAAAGAATTAAAATTAGGGAACCCGATTAAACCGAAACGAAATACAAACCAAACTAATTACAAACCGAACTGAAACCGATTCAAATCAAACTAATTACGGTTCACTTCATTTGGAAAAAAACTTAGAACCGAATTAACCAAACTGAACCAAATCCAAACCAAACTGGTAAAATAACCGAAGTGTCCACCTAGTTACTGGGAAACAGAGGAAGGAGAAACTGAGTGACAATATTTTACATAAATAGAGTGATTACAGAGGGTTTTGTTAAGTCCTTAGTTGGTTGAGCTCGGAACGAATGATGATGACACGAGGCAGCTGCTGCGGAAGTGTGTTCTATATGAACAGACTGTCTTTCATTTTGTTAGATTCATTCATAAAATTATTGTAAACCTTCTTTCGCTTGATTATAGAACTTTTACGTGATTCAGTTGAGTTCATTCGTGAGAGAAGATGCTTCTTAAACCGTGTTCTTCTGCAAATGGAGCTACAATTTGGAACGTCAAATCGATTTATAATGATAATTGGTGTTTATCGTTCCAGTGGTATCACAGACACTCTTACTTGGAGTTAGTGGCATTGTTGTTCCAAGTCTATGGGGGGGGGGGGGGACGAGGTCTCACGCACTATTGAAAGGATTGGTGGTGCGTGAATTAGACATATTTGAAACGATAGAGAAAGTGTTGGCATTGCAGAATGAGAAAATGCCAAAGATGGGAGAGAGCATCCGAGAGATGATTGAGGCATTAAATTGATGAAAAATAGTAATGCGATGAATGCCACAACAAGCAGTTTACTTCTGGCAGATAATGAAGTTAATCGAGTGCAACAACAAGGTCATCATCACAATTACATTGGTATGACGAGACTTGCTAGGATTGATTTTCCCAGATTTTATGGTAGTAAAATCAAAGAATGATTTACAAAAACCGATCAGTTCTCTATGATGATTGATAATACAGTAGAACAGTCAAAAGTTAGTATTGCATCAATTCATTTAATGGAGAAGCTTAAACTAGGCATCCTTTGGTACAAGAAGATGAATAAGCTTTCGTGAAATTGGAGTGATTAGAAGAACAAATTCAATGAACGATCTGCGGAGGTCTAGATGATCCAATTGCATGGCTTAAGGAGTTAAAATAAATAGAAGGCATTACTGAATATCATATTAAGTTTGAGTTCATAGACTACGCATGTCAGAAGAGTATATGTTGAGTGCATACTTGGCGGGTCTTGGTTAGGTTACACAAATGCCGTGAGAACGTTCCATCCACGATCAACTCGTGAGTGTTTGGTATTGGGAAGAGTTTATGAGAAAGCACACCCTCGGAAAGAAACACAGAGTAAGTGGATCCAGCATAGGTCTCAGTTACAGAATAATCCACAAAGAGGGATCATTGCAACAAGAAGGGAAGAATGGCCTAAGGCAAAAGAAGAAGGGCCTAAACAAAGAGAAGCAAATGGTAGGATGAAACCATTTCTATCTCAATCTGAGATAAGTGAAAGGAGAGCTAAGGGATTATGTTATTATTGCGATGAGAAGTTTACTCTAGACGATTACTTAAAACATAAAATGTCACATTTGTTTCTTATAGAATGTGAAGAAAAAGAGAAACTATTGTGAGTATCAGATCGGTGCCTTCTAAACGCGCTATGTTTCTTTTTTTAAAGTGCTATGTTTCTTGGTTGGCATCATGATTTTTGAGCTTAAGAGAATTGCAATTCTTGAGCTACAATGGCGAATGTAGGAGGTGAAATACAACTCTCCTAAGGCCCACTAAATAATAGGCTCGGCCCATCCGGGTTCCGGCTCAACAAGGCGATTCTTACCTCAGCGGACCGACCAAGGTCCATTTGGCGAAAAGCCCCCCGTACACACGACCTCGTCGCTAGGTTAAGAGGTAGCGGCTATAAAAGGAAGAAAGAGAGGAATGAGAAAGGGATCCGAAATCATCTTCACTCACAAGGCGGCTAGAACTAGGGTTTTACTCTTTGTACTCTCTTCCGACTTGTACGACACGACTAAGCTCTCCGAGCTACGCCGCGCCTTGTTTTCTCATTTTCTCTTTTGTAAACACGAACTCTTTCTCAATAAACGCCTCTTTTCACCACTTATAGTATAACCGCCTTTGCATGTCCCACTAACGAATTTCGTCACCTAAATTCTTTGAATAGAAACCTAACTTGGCACGGACAGCGAACTCTTTTGAGCCATTTATATCTTAGAAATAGGGGAGCTTCTGGGCAATTCCATGAAGATGCTCAGCCTGGACATATGCTGCAATTTTTTTTATCGAGAAGATGATGATGACGTAAGGCTCTGACGGGTTGTTGGTAAATATGAATAAGCAAATAAAAGTAATTTAGTTATCGAATTAAAAATAACAACTTATTTAAAAATTTGTTATAAATATTTATTTATTTATTTACTTGGTTAGGCTTCATATATTTTAGTTATAAACCTCAGAGATATGGATCACATGGATAATGCGATGTGTCACATCAGTTAAATACAAGGTCCTTCTGAAATGGACAACCAATGGGGAATATTGTCCCGGAAAGAGGTCCGCGGCAGGGGGATCCTCTGTCCCCTTTCATTTTTATTCTATGCACAGAAGCGCTCGTCAGCCTTCTAAATCATGCGGTGAATCAAGGGAAGATAACGAGGATGCGCATCACGCGTGCGTGTCCATCGATATCACACTTTCTCTTTGCTGATGTTAGCCTTTTTTTTTGTAAGGCGGAGCCCCGTGAATGTGAAGAAGTAATGAAAGTGGTCAGGAGATATGGTCAAGCCTCAGGACAGTGTATTAATTTTGAAAAGTCCTCCTTACTCTTTGGTAAGAGGATCAGCCTGGAAGTTAGGTAGGAGATCAAAGACACACTCGGAATCCAGAATGAAGGAGGGATGGAGACTTACTTAGGAATACCAAAGGATATCAGCGGGTCAAAATGTAAACTCTTTGCCTTTCTCAAAGATAAGCTAAGGAATAGAGTCAATGGATGGACTGGCAGATGGTTGTCAAAGGGAGGAAAGGAAGTCATGATAAAGTCCATATTACTAGCATTACCAACATATGTGATGTCATGCTTCCTGTTACCATTGGACATATGTGAAAACCTAGCTAATGCCATTGCACAGTTCTGGTGGAGCTCGAATCCTCCTAAGCGAGGAATACACTGGTCAACATGGGACAAAGTTTGCTTATCTAGGGAAGAAGGCGGGATTGGCTTTTGGATGCTTCATGAATTCAACCTTGCCCTGTTAGCAGAACAATTGTGGAGATTGGTACAATTCCTAGATTCCCTGGTCGCTCAGGTGATGAGAGGACGCTATTATCGCTTAAGCTCGCCGTTGTGCCAGCTTTCTGTCAGCAGCCCATCGTATGTGTGGACTAGCATCTCGGTGGCAAGAGAGTTACTATTATTGGGGATTAGACAAAAAATACATTCAGGGTATGAAGTTAAAGTCTGGGAGGACCCTTGGATTCCTACTGTGCCGGCAAGACCGACAATCCCAGTTGCACCAGTCCTGAACCCCAATATGCGAGTGAGCTTCCTAATTAACTAAGACTTAAAATCCTGGGATGTGGCACGCCTGGAAGACTATGTAGCCCCTGAAGACATACCTCTCATAAGGAGTATGTCAATCAGCTCAACACATCGTCGAGATTCTTACTGCTGGAGCTATACATGGAATGGACAATACACAGTCAAATCTAGTTATTGGGTGGCACGAAATATACTAAGAAAGGAGGAGGAAGCTGATGTCTATGAACCAAGTCTGAAAAAACTTCAAGCACATGCTTGGAAGGTTAAAGCATCCCCGAAAATATGCCATCTTATGTGGCAATTAACAACATGTCACATGGCTGTTACCAGCACTTTAAACCACATACATATGAGATGTGATAATCATTGTCTACGTTGTGGAGCACCAAAAGAAACAGTGGCCCACGCCATATTCCACTGCCCCCAGCAACTCAAGTTTGGGCGTTATCTTCTACGCCCACAAGCCCTACCATGTTCCCAGTACAGAGCACATATACAAATATGGACTACCTTTTTTGGCGGAAGAATGACATCATCGAACCGGAGATGGATAGAGATCCCTACCCATGGTTAATTTGGTACATCTGGAAGGCAAGAAATGACAAATTGTTCAGGAGTATAGATAGAGATCCAGTGGAGCTGGCGCGATATGAAAAGAGTGAATGTCAAGCGTGGTTTCAGGCCAATGAACGGCCCCCAACCGAAGGTACCACAGAAGTGGAAAGCCAGATCATAGGTCTGACTAACATTTGCATGGTGGATGGCTCATGGACCGAGAATGATCAGTTTAGTGGATGTGGATGGGCTTGGATGGACGAAAGGGGAAATAACCAGCTGTTGGGATTGCGCAACTTCTTTAGAGTGGAATCGACATTACACTCGTAGTTGGAAGCACTGCGATGGGCGATGGAGAATTTTGTTCAACATTCGCCATGTCAGAGCTTTGGAATGGACTGCAAGGAGTTGATTGCGATGCTTAGGAGCCCCCAAGATTGGCCAGGATTCTCAACGGAGTTGGAAAAGTTTGCGACGCTGCGGATCTGCTTCCTAGACTTCAAGATTTTCTATATTTCCAGAACGCAGAACAATGTCTCTGATTCATTTGCTGGACTGCTAGATCTTTCTATAGGGATCTAGTATTTGTTGGTTATTCTATTCCGGTCTGGATTCCCAGACCAAATCAAGCTTGAGTAATAGATCAGTCTTTTGATGTCAAAAAAAAAACACTGTGTTATATTTTTAACGGGTTTTTTATCCAAAATAGACGCATTTTAGACAAAGGGTGAAGATAAACACTAATGGTTTAAAAGTTAAAGGTTTCAAATGTTGAACAATTAATTGAAGGTTTTTATTCTTATTCAAAAATAGTAAGAAGCTTTATCACTGAACTCTTAAAATTATTATTTTTTTAAACATAAAACAAAACCCTCATGTTATTTGGAGAAATTGTTATTTCATATCATATCACATCATAAATAAGTGGAAAACACACTTAAATAAATAATGAATGTTACTAGATTCTAACACGGTTATATATAAGAACACCAGGTGTTTTCCTGCAACATGTGCAAAAATTGTTTTTTGAAAAATTAAATCTTTTTGATCAGTAAATGGTTTTTCATTTTTAGATTTTAGTATTTCCGTATAATATTTTAATTTTAATTTAATTATATCTAAAAATTAAGATAAAATATAACTTTTTTAAAAAAAAAATTTAATAATATATATGTATATATTTAAAACTATGATCTAAGAACTTTTTATCTATTTCTTTTGTTAAAATGTATTAAATAAATTATATAAAATTATTATTTTGTTAGGTTCATAATATCAAAACTTAAAACTAAATAATATTTCTACAATTTGTAGGTATTTTAAAAAGCTCATAGTAATGGATGAGAAAATTATATATATTTTTCATATTGCATAATTTTTTGAAGTTTGTTTTAGTAACAAAAATTATATATAATTAATGGTGTCTTGTGACCCAAGCAAGTTACACTTACTAAGGCTAAAGGCTAGGACATTTACTGAAACAAACTGTTTGCTCGATGCACAGAGATGATAATAATATTCAACTTTCGAGATAACTTAATACTTCATTGTTTATTTCAACAATCGTCAGGTTCAAAAAACATAAATCCTTTAATCTATCTCGGTCCAGGAGAGAGTTCAGAACCATGGGATAAACTAAACTCGATAGAATCTTTAGAATACATCACCTGACTTCCTTGTTTCCTAGCATGTTCAGAGTCCAGACATTCTTTTATCTCCATGACAACTTGTGGCATTGTCGGTCTACAGTTTGAGGTAGGGTTTACACAGGCCAGAGCCAGCTCCACAGCTTTCCACACACCGTTTGTATCAAAGTCTCCCGTCAGTTTTGGATCGATAATCTTCCTAATGTCTCCTTCCAGGAGCATGAATCCAACCCATTCTGCAATGTGAGATTTCTCACGGGCTGTATCGATCACAGGCTGGTTTGTGATGATCTCTAATAGCACTACCCCGAAGCTGTACACGTCACTCTTCTCGCTTAGCAAGTTTGTTCTATGGTACCTGAAAAGAGTATCAATGATATTACATTTCATATTATATACTGAATAAAGACAATTATTTTGATACTCACTCAGGGTCTAAGTATCCAGGTGTTCCTGCAACGACTGTTGATACATAAGATTCACCATCGACAAGGAAAGATCTAGAGAGTCCAAAATCGGCTAGCTTCGCTTGAAACAGCTCATTCAATAATATGTTAGTAGTTTTCACATCTCTATGGACCATACGAGGAATACTTCCATTGTGTAGATACTCCAATCCTGTCATGTTTTCTTTTTATGTCAATTTTGCATTTTACACATCAAAAACAGAATATGATCACAATACAATGTTCTTTCATCACCTTGTGCTGCCTCCATAGCTATTTGCATTCTCTTTTCCCAAGTTAGAACATGTTCACATCGTTTTCCTGTACCAAATATCGGTTGTTTTACTAGGAACTCCACGAAATCAGAATCTCTTAGCGAAAGTGTTTACCTGACATATTCTCCTTCAAGTCTCCATTTTCCATGTATTTATAAATCAAAGCTAAGTTATCACCATCATCACAGTAACCAACAAGTCCCACCAAATGTCTATGGTGGACTCTTAAAAGAAGCTCAACCTAACAGTATAAGAATGATTAGAAAAACTAAATAGCAAGAGACTGATGGCTCTATTTCTCATATAAAGTTACCTCTGCTTAAGCCTCAGTTCAAAAAAAAAAAAAAAAGTTACCTCTGCTTTGAAATGTTTATAATCTTGAGCTGATGTATGAAAAAGCATTTTCACAGCTACTTGGGTATCATTTAAATTTCCATAATAGACTCTTGCGTAGCCTCCTTTACCAAGAACTCTCTCAAAGTTATTAGTCATCTTTAGTATCTCGGAATAGGTGAATATCCGCTCTTTTGTTTTGATTGATTGATTGGATGATCTCTTCTCACTATTAACGCTGGTTGAAACTGATACAATGGTAAAAACAAAATGAAATTAATCAAATATCAGAAAACGTTATATTTTACATGTATTTTAAGAACTGAATCTATGATTATACCTTTATTATATTTTTTCCTTGCAACAATAAAACATACGGTAAGGATAGCTAGTGCCGTGATTATGGCAGCCATTGATATCACAATAGCAACCAATGGAAATTTTCTAGCCGGTTTTTCATCTATTCTACATTCATTAAAAGTGCCGGGAAATGAACAAAAAGAAACAATGAGGAGATTAGTCACTAGGAGCCAAACTAAAAATATGCTTTATGATCCAGACGAAGAAACAAAAGTTGAGAAAACATCTTACATTAGTATTAAATATTTGTTTTTAATCTTTTGTTGAAGAGAATCTGGTATCGTGAGATTGAGCTTCGGATTTCTGCTTAAGTTTCTGCAAATGAAAAAAAAATATCATTCGCACAACAAAAGAAACTGAAAAAAGCAAACAAGAGTTCAATAGTTGCAACTCACATAAGTGTCAGCTTCTTCATATCAGCAAGAAAATGTGGAATGTCTCCTGATAAATCATTCTTTGATAAATCTCTATCCATTATAGGGAAAAAAGTTTTTGTAAGTTAATACATCATATAATTAAATTATTTGTGTGTTTAAGAGTTTCAGATGCTTACAGTTCTCTCAATTGCATAAGATTAGCTATATCAGGGGTTATGGTACCGTTCAATCCGCTGGTTGTCAAGTTCCTAATATAGTTAAAGAATTAAAATTATTGCAAACTCCGAAACAAAAAAAAAACTTATGAATTGTAAACAGATGAAATAAAAGACATACAAGGATATGATGAGAGGTTGATCTGAGTCCAAATTAAGGCAATTCACACCTTCCCATCGAAAAATTTGAGGAGAACATGGATCTCCTTGCCAACTTATCTTTTTACTCAATCCATATGTTTTCTTGATGTTCATCATAGCAGAAACTGTTACTCAAAAGAACCAAACAAATTAGGAGATTTACATATTAATATAAGGGTTGTAAGAAAAATGAGGTTTACCATTTTAATTGAGTAGGAAATAAATATTAAATAAAAAAATTATGTTAATACTTGACCTTCCTGCCATAGTGTGCTTTCATTCAATTTATGATTACATAATTCTCGCTAAAATATGTTATAATTTAGTTCATGTTTAAAAATTTAAGTTAGGGATTTCAACATATACAAATCTTAGATATATGATAGTTATTTAAAAATCTCTATGAATTTCAAATTTAAAATAAAATAAATTCAAAAGGAATTTGAAAATATGTTAAGCAAATTAATCACCTAATACTAAACAAAAAACTCATTAAAATAATGGATTTACAAATGAATTTTACCTTCATCTTGGTATGTTGGGATTAGTAAACTTTCAACAACAGTATAAACCTCAAGGGCATTGATCATTGGAGGCAGAGTAGAGTGTTTGGTCTTTGTAAAAGCGAAACTGAATATCCCATCGGGAGAAGTCAACGCTTTTGGACTAGCAATTGTTGTGATGCCGAGTTTGCCAGGTCTAAAGAAAGTTTCCCAAACTTGATCACCGTTGTAAATAATGTTAAATTCTCTGGTGTCATTATAGCCAAGATTTTGAATTTCTGCGAAATGCATGTATATATATGATTATGTTTTTGCGTCGCCGAGATCCCATGTTACACTACAAGAAAACAGCCTTATTGTGAGGGAAAAAATCGTCGGTATTTCGTCGGAATAAGCGAATTCCGAGGACTTTCCGACGAAAATGGTCGTCGGAAATATTTCCTCGGAATTTCACATTTCGTCGGTATTTCGTCGGAAATTTCCGAGGCAATACCGAGAAAC
>JABAYD010018727.1:0-15786 GCA_014822095.1 Diplotaxis tenuifolia
CCATACCGGCCCATTCACTGACTTCATTCTGACCAGACCCACCTAGAAAGGAAGAAGTGAGACAACACACTTACAGATTTTATATTACTTTTGTGAGTAAATTTGGGCAAACATAATTCTAACTTTATCCAAAACATTTCAGCTGAAAAGTCAACTCTCACAATTATCAACTCATCTTTTACGTGTGTTTTCTTTACCCAAACTTCGATATTATTAGACCATCATTATCGATGTATCTTAACTGCGTTCTTAAAGAAAATTGTAATTAAAGAAAAATAAAAATTACCTATTTACTGGAAAAACGTCCTTAATTAAGAGACATATGAAATGTCCTTACGGAAAGTCTCGTACTCTCTCACTTGATCTCTTCTCCCCCATCCATGGCCAATTTCTTCCTCCTCATGATCAGAAGCTTAATCCCCAATTCTCTTCTCCAATCCTCGATTTATTTTGAGAGATTACATCTTTTTTTTGGGACAGAAAAAAAAAATCATCCGAAAGCAAAGCGG
Organism: Diplotaxis tenuifolia; assembly: GCA_014822095.1. Classification (NCBI taxonomy): domain Eukaryota; kingdom Viridiplantae; phylum Streptophyta; class Magnoliopsida; order Brassicales; family Brassicaceae; genus Diplotaxis; species Diplotaxis tenuifolia. The sequence goes on from JABAYD010018727.1 coordinate 510, forward strand.
AGAGGCAAATCACAATCACAAAACTCACTTCTTTCACTCTCTTACATATTCTTCCTCTGTCGGCACGATTCATTTTGGCTCAAACTCGAATCTGGGTTTAGTGTAATATAATCGATTTTAGTGACAAGAATCTGGTGAGAGGATTCGTAGGGAGGTAAAGATGAGGAGGCAGAGGGTAGCTAGAAGGAAATTTTTGAGTTGGATATGGATTATCCTTGCTTCTTTCTCTGTTGCTGGATTGGTTCTATTCATGGTTCAGCACCGTCTTCAACAACAAGATCCACTTAAGCTAAGAGCAACATTATCAATTGTTTTTTTGAGCTAATCATCAATCCATGGCTACTGGAACTCTCATCTTCCTGCAACTCCTTTCTTTTCTTTCATCTTCTTCCTTAAACCTAACCCCCAAAATCTGTCTTCATTCCCAACTTCACAAAACCCAAAAGATTTTTAAGGACAAGTTGTGTTCATTGTCATTGCACAGCTAATCTCATCACCACCCACCCACCAGTACCACCATTCCCTTCTCTTAAGCAGCAACTTCGATGGTGGTGGATTCGTTGATACATATTTTCATTATCACTAAGGACTCAATTAGTCCTACCAATAATCTTCTAAATTTCCAAAGTCCTTATATTTGTCCTAAACATCAATATATTTATTAAATATGTTAAGGACTCAGATTTGTCCCCAACCGATAATGTTGTTCTTACTTTCTTTATAACACATTATCTTCTTCCTCTAAAAACAGTCGCGAGTCTTTTCTCATGGTGAAGCAAAATTTTCAGTTCTTTATTAATTCTCTTCTTACTTTTGATATATTGAACTTTTAAATTCACTGGTATTGATTGTAATTTGTAACAAAGAATTACAAATCATTAATGGATCATTCCACATTACATATTTTAAATCTGTTGGGTTAGAGTTTAATATCTACAATGAATAACACCACCTTAATTTTTTAAATGATATAAAAGTTTTAAATAAAATGAAAAAACTGATAGGAAACAATATCTGAATTTATTGTGACCCAAGTATCTATCATCCTCCCATAATCTTAGTTAAAAATGCTCTTTGGTTTCTACTGTGATAACTTACTGAAACTATGCATATTTAATTATTTATATACTCACTAAGATTGGTCCGCCCTACAAGCGGAAAGTTAATAAAAACTTTTCTATAAATTTTATGAAGCATTTAAAGTCATTGTAGATTGAAAAAAAAAAGATATTATAAACACAAAATAGTGAAAATAATTATGAGACCATGTTGTTATTTTTTTTATAAATATTTTGGTTTGAACTAAAATGACAGTAAACACAAAATTAAAATGAAAGTAACCTTCATTATTTTCTATTTTCTTAGAGAATAAAAATTAGCAAAATAATTCAGAAAAAGTAATAATGGATATATTTTTATTATTTCTTTTCAATTTTACATGATAAAAAAGATTTTAATAAATAATGCTATATTTATTTCAAGAAGATCCAAATTTAAAAAACATTTACACAAATTATTTCTTTCATGATAATAAATTAGTTTACCACTAAGCTAAATCAATTAAATATAATACAGTTTCATAAATAATTAAATATAATTTTAAAATACTATATATATAAATTAATAATATCATTATAATAATTAATATTTTCTAATTTAACAGGAAAATGATGCTTTAGAATATATTAGCTTCCGATCATAATTATAAATGGAATGAAATATTAATTAATTTTTGGTGTTTGACTGGTTAGTTATGTTTTTGTAATTTATTTTCCGTTCCTTGTTATTTAAGTTATAAGAAAATTGTAAGCTTTGGTTGGATGTTGTGTTAGGTTTGCCTAACTGATTTGTGGGATAATGATGTTAGTTTTTAACTTTTTATAAATGTTTTGGGAAGGAGTTGAATGCAGAAGTTGAACTGGAAGAGGAATAAAATGTTGTATGAGCTATGTTATTTGTTTTCGAACTTGCTTATAGGATATAATACTTGTGATTTCTTTAAGAGATGAGTTTGAATGGGAGAAGAAGTCGGGTGACAACATATATCAAAGAATTCGTGAGTTTGAGAAGGTGTTGGTCTTGTTGACCTTTTAAAATTTAAAACCCTTAGTCGGTGTAGTCAATTTTTTTTCTTAATTTTGAATGGGATTTTGAAGATTGGTATTTACATAATTTTGTAGTTGATAAAAGTTATGGGCTTTTGTATTTATGGCATTATATTATATTCATGTATATAACATTTTGGAAGTGGACAATATGGCCATTAGCTTTAAGCAACTAATATTCTATAACGAACATATTATATAGCTTTGTATTCGTGGTAAGAAGAAGGAAATTTTGTTTTTATAAATCACCGAATCGCTGGAGGACTTTGGATGTTGATCTCAATGTTGAAACGAAGCATACGAATTTCTTCAACTCACTATAGAAAAATAATCAGTGCAACGGGCTTCAAGTCACTGAGGCGACATCTTCTTGGTGGCGTGATAAGAATCATCTTTCCATAAGATTTCTTTGGCCCTAAAGGGATGCCTCGTAGTAAACGTTTTATCTAAAGATAGACTCATGGACAACACGTATTAGTATGCACTTTTGTTGATTGAGAGCCCAGAGACCCAGCCTCTTGCTGCTCAAGAGTCTCGCGAGCACAAGCAATCTCGAGAAAGTGCATACGCAACCTTTGTCTCTGACAAACTACAAATGTAGAATATAGGTTAAGTATCTTTTTTTCTGAACACCAGCGGTTAAATATCATAACCATAATTCTCAATTCCAAAGTGCGGCATATTTTTTGATTATCATGAAATGAAGGTCACCAAACCTCATTTGATTCAGAGTGACCAAAGATAACCCAATGGATGTCCAAGTTCACAATCATATCAGTTTCACGGTAGAAGACTTGCAGGTTGCACCAATAATTTTAAAGTTTGGTAATTATGCAACCGGAACATATATGCAACATGATTTTGGTATAAAAGATAACAACAATCCAAAACATTAATCTGCTTACACCGTTGCGAATTGTTCTTAAAAGCAAACCATATACAACCTTTGTCTAAGTATTATATATGTAGATTGGAGATCTCTCTCATATGAGACAAACTAAAACAACATCAGACAATATTCAAGAATGTAGGACTAATATTCTTTCCGGTTAGAAAACAAGCCAAGAAGGTTAGTTTCTTTATCTGCTATGGAGGTGAAATCATTACCTCAAACTGCTCATGGAGTTATTTTTTTGAACTTTCATTTGTTACCTTTAGACGTAGATGATCTCAATGCTCTTGGTAAGAAAAAGTAACAAAATTAAACATATAAGTAACTCTATAACTATCAAATCTCTGAACAAATAGGAAAACATATTTAAGGTTTGTTAAGATAGAAACTTCTAAGGTTTAGATCTCAAGAGATGCTGGAAAAAAAAAGAAATCAAGAGATTTGATATCTTTCATAGATGTCATCTTTTTGTCTTGAGTTTCTCTTGTGAAATGCCGAGCTGATTAAAAGCTTCAATGAACGCCACGTGAAGTTCTGGTTCCCCCACCTGTCACGTATGCTCCCATTTGTTCAGCAAACCCAAACCATTAAACCCCAAGAAAAATAACTGACAGGTTGATATGGAGGATACAAGGCCCATATGACAAGTTGAGGCCTTGATCACAAAAGCCCAAGTCAAGTTGAAGAGTCAAAATATTATGACAAACCATTTGACGTCTTCTCTCTCCTCAACGGTAAGTTGATCCGCCATCAATGTACGAAAAAGCAAAGGAATCAAATCCAGCTACACAACAGTTTTGGAGTTCTTGGATTCTCGAGCTGTGACGTGTTATTAGATTACACTGTATGTTTAGGGTTTATGCATCTCCCTATATAAGCGATCAGCTACTTTCTGTAAACTCAATTTGAAAACATAATAAAATTTTCCTCTTCAAATCATATTTCATAGTTAATTACATGGTATCAGACCTCCAAACGATTCATGGATGGAACCGCTGAATCCGTTTTCATTTCTCCGTTCACAATCAACCAATGTGTCACGTTCAAGCTCAGCTCGGCGAACCACCTTCTGTGGAAGCTTCAGTTCGAGACATGGCTGCACAGTTAGACACTTCTCGGTCATGTTACCGGTGAATATATGTGCCCGCCTCTCACCATTCAAGTTCGAAGACCGAAGCTCCAAATCCAGATCTGGTTACATGGATATGTAACGATGAGAAGATTATGGCTTGGTTTTTCGGTACGTTGTCAGAAGAAGCGTTGAGATCTGTTTACGGTCGTCAGACTGATCAAGAGATATGGCTCTCGCTTGCTAAAAAGTATAACCGTGTCTCTGCGTCTAGGAAGTGTGACCTCCAACGTAGATTACAGTCTGTGTCCAAACAAAGTAAAACGCTTTCTGAGTATCTGAGTGAAGTGAAGCTTATTTGTGATCAGCTAGACTCGATAGGGTACTCTGTTCCTGAGAATGAAAAGATATATGGAGTGTTGAATTGTTTAGGATAGGAGTACAAGTCTATTTTTGCGATCATTGAGAATGCTATGGACTCAGATTCTGGTTTAACGTTCGAAGATGTGGAGATCAAACTCACAAACTTTGATGAGAAGATTCAAGTTTATGCTGCGAATACCACTATGTCTCCACACTTGGCGTTTAACACAAGCAAAGGATACTACAACAAAGGCCGTGGACAAGGAAGGCATGCTTCTTCACGAGGACGTGGCAACTACTCCACACGCGGTCGAGGCTTTCCTCAACAAATCAACATTGGTTTTGGTTCTGGTTCTGGTTCTGGAAACATCATTCGTCCAACGTATCAGATCTGTAACAAGTATGGTCATGCTTCTTACAAATGTTATAAGCTCTTTGATCATGCCTACCAAACTGAGGAGTACACAAATGCACTTTCTGCGATGAGAATCTCTAACGGCTCACCACAATCTGGTCAAGAATGGTATGGAGATTCTGGAGCTACCTCTCATATTGCAAACTCCACTGCTAACCTCCAGTCTGCGGATCCATATCAAGGCGATGACTCAGTTGTCGTTGGCAATAGTGAGTTTCTTCCTATTACTCATATTGGGTCTGTTGTTCTTCCTGGTACAGAAGGCAACATTCCATTATTAGATGTTCTTGTTTGTCCTGGAATCACTAAATCTCTTCTTTTTGTCTCGAAACTCACGGGTGATTATCCTTGTGCTGTTGAGTTTGATTCTGATGGTGTCATTGGGAAGGACAAGCAGACACGACAACTCCTCACTAGAGGAAGGAGGCATAAAGATCTTTATGTGTTGGAGAATCCGAAGTTCTTAGCTTACTACTCAACGAGGCAGCAGGTTACAAGTGATGAGGTGTGGCATATGCGGCTTGATCATCCTCACAAGGAGATTCTTCAACAGTTGGTGTCGCAGAAAGTTATTTTGGTTAATAAGTCAAGCTCTCAGATGTGTGATGCTTGTAGAATGGGAAAATCCACTAGACTTCCTTTTGTTTCTTCAGAGTTTGTTGCAAATAAATGTTTTGAACGCATACATTGTGACTTGTGGGGACCATCCCCCGTAATTTCCACACAAGGGTTTCGTTATTATGTGATTCCGATTGACAACTATTCAAGATATGCTTGGTTTTATCTTTTGAAGCTCAAGTCTGATTTCATGTCTGTCTTTCTTTGTTTCCAAACAATGGTTGAAAATCAGTTTAACACTAAAATTTAGAGTTTTCAGTGTGATGGGGGTGGTGAGTTCATCAGCAAAGCGTTCTTATACCATCTGTCTCAGTATGGGATTCGTCAGCTGGTCTCATGTTCGCATACTCTGCAGCAAAATGGGCTTGCGGAACGTAAACATCGTAGCATCACAGAGTTGGGGTTGACTCTTATGTTTCAGAGCAAGGTGCCTCAATCTCTGTGGCTCGAGGTTTTCTTTACTGCAAACTATCTCACGAATCTTCTTCCTTCATCCGTCTTGGAAGATAAAAAAAGTTCATATGAAGTCCTGATGCAACGAGCTCCTCTATATACTGTTTTGAGGGTTTTTGGCTGCAAATGTTTCCTGCATCTCAAGCCCTATGCAGCAAACAAGCTTGATCCCAAGTCCCTACCATGCGTATTTCTTGGCTACAATGATAAATACAAGGGTTATCGGTGTTATCATTCACCACAAAGACAGTGTATCTATCTCGTCATGTATTGTTTGACGAACGAGCCTTTCCTTACACTGATCTATAGAGTCAATACTGTGACAATCCTTCAACGCCTCTCCTATCCGCTTGGTACTCAGGATCTGTTTCAGATACTTCTCTTGCCCCAGAGGAGTTCTCTATTCCTCCTCCTGACCTACTAACTCATGTCACAATAACTATACCTGATGCCCCTGCACCTGAAACCCCACATTTGAACCCTCCTTTAACCCCTCCCCATCTTCCAAACCAACAAATTCCCATCCCTATTCCTCAACCTGTACCTCCTCCTGAACCCACTCACCCTATGACAACAAGAGCCAAACTTGGCATTCGCAAAACAAATCTTAGATACGCTTTGGTTAATGTAAAAACGAGCTATTAGGTTCCAAGAACAACAAAATTAGCTCTGCAAGACAAACGGTGCAACAATGCTATGGGCACAGAGATGGAGAACCATCAAATAGCTCACACGTGGGATCTTGTTCCTCCTACAAGTGATGTTCAACCTCTTCACTGTGGTTGGGTTCATAAAGTGAAGCTCCTCTCAGATGGGTCACTAGATAAGTACAAGTCTCGTTTGGTTGCTCGTGGGAATGAACCTGAAGAATATATTGATTACCTTGAGACTTTCAGTCATGTGGTGCGTGTGGCCACCATTCGAATTGTTCTTCATGTTGCAACAGTGAAGAAATGGTCTATAAAACAATTAGATGTCCAACATGCCTTTCTTCATGGCGACTTGAAGGAGATAGTCTATATGCCGCAGCCACCGGGTTTTGAAGATCCTACTCGTCCTCACTATGTTTGTAAGCTGAAGAAAGCCATTTACGGCTTGAAACAGGCTCTGCGTGCGTGGTTTGATAAGTTCAGTTCGTTTTTGTTGGAGTTCGGTTTCAAATGCACGACACGGGATTCTTCTTTGTTTGTTTACCTGGATGGACTAGACACAATGTACCTGCTCCTGTATGTAGATGATATGTTGTTGACTGGAAGCAACAACACTCTGGTTTAACATCTCCTCACAAAACTCAGTGAAGTGTTCCGTATGAAGGACATGGGGTCTTTGCAATACTTCCTTGGATTACATGCTCACTTCTATGACAATGGAGTATTTTTATGTCAAGAGAAATATGCCACTGATCTATTGATCACAGCAGGAATGAAAGATTGTAGTCCCATTGCGACTCCTCTGCCTCTACGGCCTGATAAGGTACTTGGTCAAGAAGAAAACTTCTCTGATCCTTCATACTTTCGCAGTCTAGCGGGAAAATTGCAGTACATGACTCTCACTAGACCGGACCTTCAGTATGCAGTTAACTTTGTTTGTCAGAAGATGCACGCTCCATCAAAGGCAGACTTCACCAACCTTAAACGTATACTGAGATATCTCAAAGGTACACTACAACTCGACATTAACCTCACAGGAGAGACTTATTTCACTCTTCATTCTTATAGCGATAGTGACTGAGCAGGTTGCAAGGATACTCGTCGATCCACAGGTGGCTTTTTCATGTTTCTTAGCCGCAACATCATCTCGTGGTCTGCAAAACGTTATCCAATTGTTTCCTGTTCGTCCACCGAATCAGAATACCGCACCATGTCTTATGCTGCTGAAGAGTTGAAATAGATTACTCTGCTTCTTGGTGAGATGGGGATTTCTCAACTAGTGACGCCTGAGTTGTACTGCGATAATCTATTGGCTTTTTACCTCACTGCAAATCCAGCGTTACACAACAGAACTAAGAGCTTTGACACTGCGATAATCTTGCTTCTGCTCAGCTCGCGGAGATCTTCACCAAACCTCTGCCTCAACGACCTTACTCTGCTCTTCGTTTCAAACTTGGCGTTGAGCTTTCTCCCACGACAAGTTTGAGGGGGTGTATTGAGGATACAAGGCCCATATGACAAGTTGAGGCCTTGATCACAAAAGCACAAGCCAAGTTGAAGAGTCAAGATAAGACAAACCATTTGTCGTCTTCCCTCTCCTCTCTCTCAACGGTAAGATCATCCGCAGTCAATGTACGGAAAAGCAGAGGAATCAAATCCAGCTACACAACAGCTTTGGAGTTCTTAGATCCCCAGCTGTGATGTGTCATTAGATTACATGAGCTGTATGTTTAGGGTTTATGCATCTCCCTATATAAGCCATCGGCTACTCTCTGTAAACTCAATTTGAAAACAATAAAAGTTTCCTCTTCAAATCATATTTCATAGTTAATTACAGTTGACTCTCTATTGTATTACCTTTCCATTGAGTTTTTAAAGCTGATCCCCTGAATTTTGAAACCCAGAGTCTGCGAATATTCCTTCTCCCATGTGACTCCCAAGCTACATATACATAAATATCTCCCTGGGGCTGTCACAATTGTTATAGATTCGCCTTTCTAAGAGATTTAAGATCAGAGAAACCACAAATGTTTCAAAAAAGAGCATTCAAATATATTTAACAAAAATCGGATTATAACGAAACTGATGAAGTTGTTATTATACTAGAAATTAAGTTTTTTTTGTAGTATCAGAAACTGTGAGGATGAGACTCAAGGGATGAAGGATTACCTATTTATAGGTCGGAAATCACCGTCTTGAGTAGGGAAAAGTAACATTGAATGTGGCGTTGTCCTTTATGAGCTTCGATGGAGTTAAGATGTGTCTTAAAGGCGATGAAGCTGGCTTCAAAACGACTGGGAGAATAGGAATAAACACGAAACTGCTGAAGATGAAGCTTAAGTCAAGTGTCTACACGACGATTCGTCTCTTTCGACTTTCCGAATATCCATTGTTGATTAAGCCAATGATAGATTGAGGAAGACATGAGTGGAACCCTAATTTCTTATCTCGCTATACGCGAGAAAAAAACCGTTCTATCTATTGAGCTATTTTATTAAGATTCTGAATAAAAATTAAATAGCCCAATAAGTCCAATAAAAAGCAAACGACAGAAGAAAATCGATTAAGAATAGACATATGGCATGCTCTGATTCTCTTATTTAGTGACGTGACTTCCCCTAAGAAGAGAAAATCTACTTTATATAATTAGATTTAAGTAAATAATTGCTCTGAAAATAACCTTTCAAATCTATATTATTAAATAGAAGTACCCATTAGAAAATGCCTCTAAATTTTCTAACTTATTTACACTTCCATACCACTGAAAATTACATTAAAATTTCTATTTAAATGTTTGTCTTTTCTAGTTAAATTAATGAGTTTCCCCAAATTAAATTAAATGACCTATTTAAATGCTAGTTTTTTCCACTCAGATTAATATGTTTTCTTTAAACAAATTAAACTTAATGTCATTTAATTAACCTAAAATACACATTTTACATAGTAATTAATCGGATTCAGACGACTGTTTTAAAATGTCGGCCCATCATGACTGATAAATCATTAGTCTATGTACGTGTGATAGTGCACCATGACTAATAAATCAAATAACATATTTTTGATTATAAAGTGATGGTCAATTCTAAAAAAAAAGTCAATTCTAATATATTCTGATTTAACATTAAACATTGGATTAATATAAATTTGCCTAGATATATGAATATCCACAACATGTGTGCCTATAAAAATAGACATAGAGTATATTCAAAGCACCTATAGATTTTGTGGTTTGCTGGGCTATATCAACAAGTCAATCACCCTATCTATTTTCTAAGTTTTCTAAAAAAACAAATCAATAAATACAAAAATCAAAACATAATATCTTCTATTAATCAATACAAAAAATCTTTTATTAAATATAGAAAATGTTTCCAAGATTTTCGTGCATCATAAGGTGAGTCATAATATAATATTTTTAAAAATTTTGCATTCATGACCATTGTTTATATATAGTATACAGTTCTCTAATTAACTGTATATGCTCAATTTGTTTATATGATATCGAATATTCGTCATAAGATAGATGGTTTCAGATGCCAAAAAAAATTATTTATTTAGCGAATATAATGTGAGAAAATATTACAAGTACATCATTTAATAAAATAAATAATTGATATTGTGACAGTAAATATTTGTACATGTAGTAAAGTTGTTGGAAAAAATAAATATTTTACTAAGCTAATGATGGTAAGACTATGATATTTTATAACTAATTTGACCAAAAATATGATATTTGATTAAGTTATAATGGTTAGTAGAAAAATTAAATTTAAATTTAAACAAGCTTTATTTAAATTTATTATAACCACACAACTCGAATTGTGATGAATAATATACAGAATACAAAATGGTTTTAAATAATTATAATTTATACAAGCATCAAAATTTGAAAATAAATGATAATTATCCTTCTATAATATTAATGAGATTTTTTATTTATATAAATTAATTAAAAATATTAATTCTTATTCTACTGAATTGTGATATATTTTGTAATCGTTCAAACATGAATTAAATTTTATTAATTTATGATAATTTATTAATTTATAAATTTTATATATATAATAGATATACCCCCATTATTGGAACACATGAGAATATGCAAATATATTTATTAATATGCTTGCTGGAAAAAAAATTGGTAGATTTTTGTCCAAAAATGATAATGGAAACAAATATGAAAATTTAATTTATAGTAAGAAAAAAAGAGAATTAAATTGTGATATATTTTGTAATTGTTCAAACATGAATTAAATTTTATTAATTTATGATATTTATTAATTTATAAATTTTTACTATATATAATAGATATACCCCCATTATTGGAACATATGAGAATATGCAAATATATTGATTAATATGCTAGCTGGAAAAAAATAGAAGATTTTTGTCCAAAAATGATAATTGAAAAAAAAAATTATAGTAAGAAAAAAAAAGAGAGTATTAAATTGAAATTTCTTGAAAAAATATATAAGTAGAACTTGTGCTAAAGAACTAGAAATCATAAAACATAATTTATTTTCAGTAGGAAAAGGCTGAAAGAAATGGCTATCACAAAAACCTCTGTGGCTTTTCTTCTTCTAATAACATTGGCAATTTCGATGTTCAACTGCAATATTGTGGCCGCATCAGGTATATATGGTGCTTATTACAAAATATTATGGTGCTTATTACAAAATATTTGTTTTTCGGCATCAATAAAATGTTTGTTTTAGTGTTTGTTATATTTTATTATCTTAAATTATTTTTAAGGCTTGATTGATAAAGCATTAGCATAAACATTATACTCTTTTTCATCCAATCAATATTTATGAGAAAAGCACTTACAAGATGTTAATTCTCTCTAAATACTATTTGTTCAATGCTATTATATGAAGCTGTTAGAAGAGCATTTTCAGTTTAAATATATAAAAATTAAAACAGTTTTATGTATAATTAATTTTTTTACTTAATAAAATAAATAGTTATTTATATAATAAAATATATTTTTCAAAAAAATACAATTAAATATTTTAACTTAAAAACATTAATTCACATTTAAAATATAATATAATCTATACAACTACACATATCATTCATTATTTTTAATAACAAAACATAATTTAATACATATTTATATTATATATATACATATATCTATATTATTTCAAAATAGATAATATATTAAACTTTGTGATAAATTTATATATGAATCATTTATTTCTCTAACAATAAGCGAATCATAATAATTTATATAATTTTTTATTTAATAATATTAAATTATTTTTATCTCAAAAATAAATTTATATTTTTCAAATAAATTTAACTTTCTTATAATATTAATATTTCACATTTTAAATATAACATAATTATATAATTAAATAAGATTAATTATTTTTCTCAGAAAATATATTATTAATATATGTTTAAATATATATTATTTTAAAATAAACATACTACCTACTAATTTTTATGATAATTATACAATTGTATATTGCTAATGTTTTACCAATCACTTTATTAAAAATTTAGTGAGAACGTACAACTTCTGTATCATACTATTTTTACAGCATAATGCTACTTATTTATCATCTATTGTACCAATCGAGCCCTTAAAGATATAGGTGAAAAGTTTCTTTAAAAAATATCGAATTAGCAATGGTATTCATATGTGTGTGTTGTAAGGCTGAAATTATTCTTCACAATCGACCGTCCAATAAATGTTGCTAGGAAACTATTCCGGATCTTTTCAAATAACTAATATCCGAAAATATACACTAGATCTGGATCCAAATATCTTAATTTTTCAGATTGGAATATTTGAAATCTAAATTATTTATCATTATCTTAAAATATACACTTATACAATCTGAATTTAAAATATTTATAATATTATACTGAATGTGTATGCGATATTATTTATTTTTTTGATTTTAATAGTATTTAAAAAAAATATTTTATGGATATCATGAAATTTCTAGATATCCACAAATCTGGCCAGTCCTACTATTACGTAATATACAATGTTCTCCTACTGTTATGTACAGTGCCGGCTCTGAGCATCTACTCAGCAGAGTACACTTGCACTGGATTTTACTTTTTATTTTCATTTTTACCCAAGAAATTAGGGTCATACTTTTTTAAAACACACATAGTTTAGGGGTCTTTGTTTTCAAAGTTACAGAGCCGTGCTTACCATACACTGAAAAGGGTTTTTGCGTTAGGCCCCCAAATAATGTATAAGTTTTAGGACCCCTAATTTTATAAAATGATTATACGTAACTTAAGTTCTTTGGATAACCTTCACATGATTTTGAATTTGACTTTGTATTTTTATTCTAATTGATTAGTTTTCTGGGTGTTTATCAGAAGTCTAGAATACTAAGAATTCGTTTAAGAGTTGTGTTTAAGAGTTGTAAATGTTCCAATTTACAATTCTGAGTTTTTTTCTTTTATGTATGTATTCACAAATTTTTAATGTGCTTTACCATGATTTAAATTCAGTTTTCTATTATATTTTATAATATTTTTTTTTAATTCGCCTTAGACCCTAAAAATATTCGCACTGATTCTATAAGCCGGCCTGGTTTCAAGATCTTGAAAAGAAATTATTGTTTGGACATGGTATATACATAACTATAATCTTGTTGTGGTTGTTATGCGCAGTGCCACCAAATTGCCATGCTCAATGTGTGCCAGGAAGGTACGAACTTCGTGAATGTGTCCATGACTGTATTGTGGATGGGTACACTTACGGGAGGTGTGTTCCGAACCCGAATGGAAAATGTTGTTGTAACCACGAATGATAAGAAACGATATTTTCTTCTAGTTGGTGATTTAAGCGATGAATGATAATGTTCTCAGTTTCATTTGGTAATAAACTTAAATAAATAAAATTAATCATATTATGCAATGGACTTTATAGCTTTAGTAGACAAAATAAAAAAAAAAATCTCTCCAGTTTTATCAACTGTTTCTGCTATCTCCAATGGTACTATATAATTTTTCTTATATTCTACTCTAAAAAGGAATAATTCTATTATATAGTTAATTTTTCTTCAATAGTTTACTATACAATAGAATTACTCTACAATATAGTAGAATATAGAAGAAGATTGCTTTTTAATTCTAAAAATAGAGTAAAAAGATAACATTCTTCTATATTTCACTCTATTATAGAATAAATCGTAGGAGCAAATTCAATTATATAATATAATTATTCTATTTTAGAATGAAATATAGAAAAAGTTATAGAGTGCAACTGAAGATGGTCAACTTCTAAACTCCAAATATTTCTAATCAATATTGTGCAAAGCATCTAATCCAAAGCGTTTCACATTCTTGTGGCAAAATATATATATTCTATTTTTTCTTTGTTGTGTCTACTTAAAAAGTATAACAAATGAGTTAGTTCTTGTGGTAAAAACCTTTAGCTACTACCACTTGGGTTCGACTCGCATTGAAAGGGTGATTAGGCCAGAAATGGTATTAGCGCAGTTGATTCCTAATCTAGGAGGATTATTTGGGTCGAAAACCTAAACACCTTCTAGTTAACAAAAAAAAGTATAACAAGCGTATATAATGAAACTATGGATTCCAGATAGACATAGCTAAGAGGCTTAGATCATTGAGAAGTTCGGAATAAATTAGGAATATATTTAATTAACGAAACAAAGGTTTTAGCTTAATGGAAAGTTGAGTTTGTGGGCTATTTTGCGGTCTGATATAATACAAGATCGAATAGAATAAGAAGTGTGTCCTCACGGGTCTTTCTGGTAAAAGCAACTCTTCAACTTATATTTGTGGCTTAAAGTTTTGGTTGAATGAGGGTGCACAAGGGTATTTTAAACTCATCTTCAATTTTACTTAGACAAGATTAAATGCATTGAGGAGGAGAGTAAGTGTTTCCCCTTTAGAAAGTTCCACTTTTGATGACATGAAAATTACACGGTCTTATGTATGTATTTTTGTTTGTTGTTGTTATTGTTGTTAAATTATGTATGTTTTGTTTAGTTGATTTTTTACTGTATTGTTTCATCGATCTTTAGTCTTATTTCACAAAAAAAAAATATTTGTTATATGAAATGCAAGTTATTAAGAAGCACAAACGTAGAAGGCAAAAGCCACTCATAATGTCTTTATTTTTACAACATCGTTAAAATGTAAAAAAGACAGATACTAAACAATAATAGCAAATAAGCTAAAAAGGATAAAAAAAACTAAACTAAATCTCAATTCCGAAGAAACGGCTCCTGAATCCGCATACCTAAACCCCGGGCCTCCGAAGAAGAAATGAGTGCCCCATTCTCGTGTACGAAGATCTTTGATGTTGTAACATTCTGGATTTGTTGTTATCATCTTCAGGTTTTGGATTGATTGGAGACTGTTTTCGTCGCAGACAACTTCCAAGTTTCGAAAATAGCTGCTTTTTCCGAAGCCTTCAGAAGGGAAGTGGCCAGAACCCATCTGGGTCTTTGTGTGTCGGCCGATACTCTGTGAATTGATGATTTCACCACCCCATTCTATGGTCTCCGCATGATCAGCTAAGCTCGTAAATATTTCCGTCGGCCAATATCCTACTATTTCATTGTTTAAACTTAGCCACCAATTTCCAGATTTTCTATCCTGTAATTTTTTTATTCATTAGAAAACTTGAATATATTGAGAATCTTTAAAATGAGATTATATATAAATTTGAAAAAGAAACTATATATATAGCATATCATTGATGAA
>JABAYD010018728.1:0-10671 GCA_014822095.1 Diplotaxis tenuifolia
TGCTACCGTGAACTGCTACCAATACCCATATTTCTTGTAGTGTCTCGTCCTCTCTGAGAAACAAAGTAGCAGCCATATCTCTTGGCAATGTGATATCGATCGATGTTCCAAAGGGTGTGTCGATCGATTTTGGATGAAGAGTGTCGGTCGACGGATGTGAAATTTCTGTCGGCGGTACAGTGTGAGTGTCGATCGAGGAACTAGTATTCCTGTCAAACTATGCTGATCGTATTTCCTTGCGGATTGAACTATCCAAGCTAGCGGGATCCTCTGAGAACAAAAGCGATCTCTCCTTAGTACTTATGGTACTGCTGAGCATGCACTTGAAAGAATAGAAGAAAATTTTCTAAGTAACTAGATAAAGTAAAACAAAACAAACAAATAACCTAAACGTAAAATTAAATCTAAAGGTGGGCAAAGCTTCTCGGCAACGGCACCAAATTTTATGTGTGTTTTCAAATTACCCCAAACACTTTACTCTCTCAAATAAGAGGTTCAGTCGTAGTACTTAAGGATTGTATCCCCAAGGATCTGGGGTACGCTATAGATCTAATTTATAATTAAGTCAGGTTGAGATTTAATAATTATTAAAGCAGGTTTTCTTGTGAACAAAGCAATTGTTCGGTTGATTTAGTTGGTTCTAAAGATATTAAGAAGTGGTTAGATCTAGGTTGATATTTAGATAATCTGGATTATATATATATATATATATATATATATATATAGTGGTTTACGTTGGAGGATATATGGAGCTCTACTAGTATAACAAGTTTATCAGCTGTCGCATTTCTAAACGAGTCTATTATCTAGATCTATTGATCTCGGCTGTCGCATGTTGACCAATAGAAAGTGTCTATCGATGACCTTATAGGAGTGTATCAATCGATACACCTTTTGTAAGCGTCGATTGATTATACAGATTGTATATCGATCGATCGGCTTCTAGATAAGCTTTATTGCGCAGGTTGAATATACTCACTAAAGCTCTTGGATCAGTTATCACATGTTTCTAACAATATTAATTCAATAAGGATCAGTGTTATCATTCAGTGAACATGATTCTAGTTAGCTACTCTAGAACACAAGCCTTAAGTTCCATCGTATTGACTAAGACCACAATTTAAGAATTCTATATTAGGGTTAATCCTTTATAACCTATTTGACCCCTAAATCCAACAATAGAATTACTCAGACATAAATAAGCAATTCATAACGATAATGAAGTAGGTAAATTGCATAGATAGAATAGATAAAACCAAAGGAGTTCCAATAGCAATCTTGTAGAAGTTTTGAATCTTCTCTCCAAATCTTTCTATCTTAATGGTGCCTTATGAATTATGAAAAGAATAGTTGTGAAAACACACTTTGCCGGCAACACATGGCAAAGGTATAATTATAAATAACTAGGTAAAAACTCGTCAGTGGTAATCTTGTAATTTGGTGAAGACTTGGGCTTCAAACTGCCTTGACCAACTTTGGTCTCTGTGTATCTTCCATCGATCGATGGCACAAGGTGTGCATCGATGGATCATCTTCATTGATCTCGATGTTCAACTCGAGTGAAACTCCTCTTGACTCCAAAAGGACTCCAAAATCATTACTTTCCTCCAAAACAATGAGCTATATAGACTCTAAAAAATAATAGTTAGTAGTAAAAACCTTATCTACCATGGGGGTAAAATCCATGGTATATCAGTAATTTTTGGTCGAGAAAACCCAAACCTCTAGATTAGGAAAAACCTTGGTTGGCATGGTGTGCTTGGTTCAGAACAAGAACTGTTATACAAAAAAACAATTCATATGGCTCGGGTGAATTGTGTTGTGGTCGAGTCGCAAGCGAGAATGGTCGAGTGAGAGCAACATGATCCAAGGAGTGTCAAGATAAGCCTAAGAATATTTACTAAGGATTTTGGAGACAGAATATGGAGTTTGGTCGAGGAGAAGTCAAGATGGTTCGGAGGAACCCGATTTTGCTCGATTTGGCCAAAACCGTCTAATCGAGCGAGATTTTAGCAACGGAACTTGAATGGAGCATTCAGAAGTGGTTTTCTGGAAATGATACATTCAGTTGAATATTTTTTGGAGTGGATGACGTGGCAAGAATTTATTGGTCAAAGTGGAAGTGATGACATGGCAAAATATTATTGGTCGCAGAGGAAGTGATGTGGCGCGATTTCAGTGGAGCCAAGTATCGACGTTTTGTTGGCTAATAGAGGAGGACGTGTGACACAACCAGAGAAGTCTTCTAGAAGCTGGAACACTCTTCTTGAGGAGATCACATCTTGGCTATTTGTCACCAAGTTTCCATGTATCCAGTTTTGTCACCAAAATGAATGTGGTGATGCCACCTTGTCAAGCCATGCAAACCCACCCTTCCCCTATAATTACCAAGCCTTCTCCTTAATATTTTTTATCCCAAAAAACCGTGGCTCACCTTAGAGAGAGAGAGAGAGAGATGAAGTACAGTAAGAGAAAGTGTTCTTTAGCTTAGATTTAGAGAGTTTCGGGGTGGGAAGAGTAGATCGTCAGGAATTTGGGAATCTCGGGTTGTGTCGTTTCAAGCCTAGATAGAAACCATCCATATGAAATCATTGTAAGTTATAGTGATGTGTGATTGTTTGGTAGATTGCGTGTTTAATAGGGAATGATAGATCGCTTGTTAGGTTGATGGTTTAGGAGTTGATATTACATTGATTGTTAGGATGGCATGCTAGATTGTGTGGTTTAACTATGGATTTCTTGGTTATTGTTGCTGCTTGATGATTCTTGTTGTTTGGTTGATTGATTGTTTATGTTATTCGGTTTTAGTACATGAATCGATATTTCTGAAAAGGTGTCGTTTTGTGAAAAATGGATTTACTCGTGATTTAGTGTTGTGATCCGACATGATTGTGTGCGCGGTTCGATCCTACCTAGCCCTCACTATATGGTTGGAGGCATTAGTAGGAAGACTCAGAGAGACGGGATTGCAGCCTCTTGCCAGTACTATCCGATGGGATAGAGCTGATGTGGCCGGTTAAGTCTGGAACAGCTAGTTGATGGCCGATTCTCACGTGCCTTTGTGGTTATGAGATGGGTGTGCCTGTTTGGGGACATGATCGAATGTGCGAGCCCTTTTGAGAGAATGTTTGTCGAGTCGTTTTCTTAAAAATGGTTTTGGTGTTTAGACGAGATTTCTGATTGTATTTGATTAATTGATTGATGCGTGTTTTTTTGGGTTTCTGGGGGGAATTAGTCAGTTTTTGTTGCCCTTTGAATTATTTAGACTTCGGTCAAACATTTTTATGTTTTGTACTGTAGTATTTTGACTAGGCCTCAAAACTCTTTTCTATTTGTATTGATAAATAATGTTGTAGTCCCAGTTGTATTATTTATAAAAATTATGTTTCATATATAACTTGGGTTCCGTCTGATATAAACCTTGTCGGGGTTGACACAACTCGTGATCGTGGTACGGGTTGTAAAGCCTTAGGCCATGGTCTTGAGGAACTAGGGATCCGGGATGGGTTGGCTAAACGTATGAATTTTAGTATCTTAGCTAATCTATTTCGGTGAACAAAATTGTGGCATCTTTGGATCGGTCTAGGTTGAGAGATTTGTCGTGCATGTTCTTGTTTGATTGTTGCAAGGCCAATCGTCGAAACTCAGTTGGTCGTCTATGTTCTTGTTTGATTATTGGGCGGCCGATTGGGTAAACTTTGACCTAGGACGGTTCGGGGGTGTTACAGAAGGTGTCACGACGGTGACCTACACTTGTGGCTATACTCCTTATGGGAGCTATATCCCTAGGAACAACATACTGCTCCAGTAGTCGGACATCCTATTCCTTCGTGTCCCTATTAATAAGACTGCTCACTCTCATGTTCGGGTGTAGTAGAGGGGCCATCGCACGAGCTGGCCTAGCTGGCGTTGAAGGGATCCAAGGATCCTCCCACACCTTAATCTCATATCGCGAATGAATTTCTGTCAAATACCTAGAAGCAATAACAGATAGCGTTTGCAAAAGCGATCTTGACCTGTAGTAGAGTCCTCTCATTACTCTGGACACTAATGAATCTGAGAACTAGACCAGTCACCATAATTATTTCGCAAGTAGTGCCAGATTAAACTCATGGATCATATGGAAGCCAATCCTACCCTCCTCACTTGGTAAACACTTTTTTTCCTATTTCATGCAACGAATACCCCTCTTTGGAGGATCTGAACTCTACCAAAACTGTGCAATGACACTAGCAAGATTTTCACATATCTCCAGCGGGAGAAAAAAGGTAGACATAACATATGTCAGAAGAGCCAGCAAAATATACTTTATCAGAACTTCCTTCCCTCCTTTAGAAAGTCATCTCCCCGTCCACCCATTCACCAAGTTCATTAATTTCGCCTTTAAGAAAGCAAATAACTTACATTTAGATCCGCTAATGTCTTATGGGATTCCCAAATATGTCCTCATTCCTCCTTCATTTTGGATCCCAAGAGTATCTTTAATCTGTTGTGTCATTTAGTAAGGAGGATTAGTCAAAGTTTATTCATTGTCCTGAAGCTTGTCCATATTTCCTGACTACTTTCATCATTTCTTCACATTCATGGGGCGGGCTCCGCCTTACAGAATAAAAGGCTATCATCAGCAAAGAGAAGGTGAGATATAGAAGGCCATGCGCCTGTAACTCACATCCCTATTATATTCCCTTGATTCTATGTATGATTAAGAAGGCTAACGAGTGCTTCCGTGCATAAAATAAAGATGAAAGGAGACAAAGGATCTCCTTGACGTAGGCCTCTTTCAGGCACAATATTTTTTCCTTGGTTTTCCATTCATGAATACTTTGTATTTGACAGACGTAATGCACCTTATTATCCATGTAATCCAAACCTCTGATAAATCTTTCGCATAACTGCTTCAATAAACGAAAATTACATCCTGTCATACGCTTTGCTCATGTCTGTCTTAACAGCCATATGTTTACTTCGGCCGCTTGGCTTAGTCCTCAACATGGAACATCTCCTGGGCAATCATGATATTATCCAAGATTTGTCGTCCATCAACAAAGGTGGATTGGGTTTCAGATATTCTATCCGGTAGAACTTTCTTTAACCTCTGAAAATAGACCTTAGAGATTATCTTGTAGCTGACATTACACAAGATATTGGGCTTAAGCTGAGACATCTCATCAGGCTTTGTTTTCTTTGGGATAAGGCATATATTTGTGTCATTAAATCCAGTTCCCATTGTCCCTTCAAACATAAATTTATTAACCATAAGAGTTAAATCTTCCTTTACAACATCCCATAATTTTTGGTAGAAGAGTGAGGCATCCCATCTGGTCATGGTGCCTTCTTAGGGTGCATCGCAAATTGCGCTAATTTGACCTCCCATTCTGTGAATGGAGCTGTGAGAGTGTTGTTCATTTCCACTGTAATCGTCGTTGATACTTCGGATAGCGCTTCCTCTATATCCACTGAGTTAGAGGATTCAAAAATTTGTCTAAAGTAGCTAGTAGCAATGGCGACCAACCCTTCCTTACCATGTATGACATTTCCAATTGCATCAGGGAGCTGTGTGATCTTATTCATTTCTCTGCTTTGCTTTGTCAAGGCATGGAAGAACTTTGTGCTTCTATCACCTTCTCTAAGGCTAAAAACTCGACTTTTCTGTTTCCAGAATATTTCTTCTGCCTTAAGGGCATCAGAGAGTTCCTATAATGCATCCGCAGTTTCCTCTGTCGTAGCATTGTTGTCCCCTCAAAGGCCTTCTACCTTATTTAAACTCCTCCACTAGTCTCGCTGAATTGATATTCTGTTGTCTCCTCCACTCACTCAAAGCTTTCCGGCAGCTTGAAATATGTTCCATAATAGTAGCACTGGGAGGATGATCTGATGATTTCCATCCCTCAAGGATAACTTGTCTTAACTCCTCATTACCGAGCCACCTCTTATCAAACTTGAATTTTTTTGATATCCTTGTTGGCTTTTTGAGAATGTCAGCAAGAATCGGACGATAATCTGATCCCCATGATCTCTTATATTTCGTAGTTTTGTGAGGAAACTTCTTATGTCAATATGCATTTCCCACTTCTGTATCTAGACGACATCTTACAATTATTCTTCCTGCTCTCTTTCCTACCCATGATAACATGTCCCCTATAAATGGAAACTCCAACATCCCACAAACGCCCAACATCATATTGAAAGATAAGAAAGAGCTATACGATCGTTGTCTTCCTCTCTCTTTCTCATTATGACATGTGATTTCATTAAAATCTCCTATCATAAACCAAGGTCC
Organism: Diplotaxis tenuifolia; assembly: GCA_014822095.1. NCBI lineage: Eukaryota > Viridiplantae > Streptophyta > Magnoliopsida > Brassicales > Brassicaceae > Diplotaxis > Diplotaxis tenuifolia. Next base: position 6,281 of record JABAYD010018728.1, read on the forward strand.
AGTTCTTGTTGAGAAATGCATAAGACGTTTCCAGACATGATCTCTGATTCTAATACATGATGCCAATAAACAAACGTCGTATAGACTTTTATTTCATCAATGACTGCCTCAGTTTCAACCATTCCGTTATTTGAAAATAAAACATTAACTTGAAAATCATCCATAAAAAATAAAGCTAGACATCCGCTGAGTCCAAGTGGCTCAAATATAAATAAATGATCAAATCCTAAGCCAGCATGAATGTTTTGCAACAGCAGCCTCTTGTTCTTCGTCTCAGAAAGAAACACTAGTCTTAGGGGATGCTTCGACACATCTCCGTAAGGCATCGAACTGTGAGGTCGTTCCCAATCCCTCGACAGTATGTGTTGATGAGTTTGTGGAACCCATCAAACCATCATTCTTGGATGAACTAGTACTGCAGATATGTGGAACATTATGTCGACGTTTGGCTTTGAAATATCACCTTTAGCATTCAGACGTGAAAAAGTACCTGGCCGCTTGCGAGGAGATCCTCAACGGATGATCTCATGCTTCTTGTGTGGAATGCTCAATGGAACAATCGCTCTTGAACTTTGTTTGGTTCTCTTCGACGCTTTAGTCCCAGACATGGAGTTCTCTTTGTTAGTACCCTACTTGGTCGCCTCCTCTTCCATCTCTTGCAGTTCCATAGATAGTAAATCACTGTCAAGATCGTCACTCTCCATTGCATCTCCCTTCTGTTGATGAACAATATCCATATCATTTAAAGCGCCAATAACATGGTCTTGATCAGCTTAATTCGTAGCCCCTTGATCACTCATGTGAGTGAAAGATAATGAGCGAGTCGCTCCTCTTGGGTGCTTTGTTACATTAGCTTCCATCCCGTTGCAAATTGTAGATGGAGTAACAATTTTGCTGGCCAGTTTTTTGTTACTACTTTCTCACCACTTCTTTGGTTTACTTGTCTTTGTTCATGACCAACTTGTTCATAGGAAACAATTTGCCGTGTACTTGATATTCCAACCTCATGATTCTTTCTGATCTCGTTGGACGCAGGATTACTTGAATTCATACTCGGCTTCTCACGCCAAGTGAGCTCGCTTCGTTGATCATAAGGACCTTTGTTACCCCGGCCCCACCATATCGATTGTTTCTAGTGTATTCATCCCATGGACGGATGATTCTATCGGAGTGATCACTTTGATTACGAATACGCAGCTCACGAGATGGAGCAGTCGGGTGGTACAAGTAGTTAGAGTCGTCACGACGCCATGGCCGACTCTGAGCAGGGTTTTTTTTGTAAAAACCATCAGTGATACTCTGTCTTGGATGATGATCATTGCTCAACGATGCAGAGTTATCACGAGAAAGCTTAGTGTTCGGCCGGTTATCCATCAGCAAAGGATGACGGTTAGACTGATCCTCAGGATTTTCACTCTTCCAAACACGCCAGAACGCTTTGTCTAAGATTGTAGTCGTGAGTTTACTGTAATATTTAAATAACATATCGTACTTGACTTCAATGGTGACCTCGTCTCCATCAGGAGATTCTAACTTTCTTGTGAACTTAAGGGGACGTCTAGAGTCAATCTCAATTAGAATACACCCTTCAGACAGCTCAAAAGTATCCACATGACCCAACCTTCCACTTATCTTTCTCAAGTTTTTGATAGTCCACAAGTGACGAGGAGCACCAATAGGATGCACCCAAAAGGGGATAACCCAGGGATAATCATCATGAACAATGGGTTCCCATCTCACCAACACAAACATGCAAATGTTTAAGTGGAAGGGACCATGCCGAAGAACAGAGTTAAGATCCTCCTCAGTATTGAAGTTTAAAAGAAACTTCCCATTTCCCAAGTCATTAGTCGTAAGTCGTCCTCCATTCCCCTTTGAGTCGTCATTGTTTGTATTAGCTTGTCCACATTTTGCTTCTTAGGATTAAGAATATTTCCAATGAGAGCTAGGTGGTAATCCTTTATGACTTGCCCATCATCCTGATCAGTCAACTTAATAAACACATCATCATCCTCATACAATATTCCTCTACCTTTGATGTTCGCTAGGTGAGCAGATTTAGTTCTAAGTAGAGGCTTCATACAATGATATGCAAGTCTATACTCAGTTAGTTGTAGAGAACAAATGAAACATTCGAGATCACACAGCTATGACTGAGATCTTATGCGAGCAAAGTACTATCAGATACAAAAACAGTATGGATTTTGTTGTATGAAGTGATATCCACGAAGCCAGATGTGATCAATACGACAAGGATCGTATTGATCTGGTAGAGATCGAGACTTCAAGGAAAATACATAATCAGAACCACCAGTAGATCAACCACTACACTAGATCGCCATCTGAGGCTTATTGCTTGCAAGAAACGACACAATGATTGCGTGATGGATACTGCTAAGAAAGGCCACCACCAGAAGTGTCTGATAGTCTCCCTTGTGGATCCGAAAGGCCTGTCGAGAACAGATCGTCGCTGGCTGAAATCGGATCTGAAAGTCCCCTCTCACGTCGCCAAAACCCTAGTAGTTCTCCCTCCAAAAGCCTGTGTAGTAGTTTGTTTATATTTTTTGAGATGGGTGGAGTTACTAATGGGCGTTCATTATTTTAGTAGCTTCTAGTTTTATTATTATGAGGCTGGCTGCACCTCTGCATTCATTTATTTGGAATATAAACATTTATTGTGAAGTAAAAATGACAAATATTCTGAAAGTTGCTCATCTACGAAAAAAAGAGAAAAAAAACAAAACAACAAAACATTTCATTATTCTCAGTTCCATGAGATATGTAAGAAACTAAAATTGATATTTTTTTCTTGTCTTGCTAAAACGAAATTGTTGGTGGATTGATGATGGTTTGGGGGTCAATCATCAGATTTTTGAGCGCTTTGTTCATCAACTCAAAAAGCGATGTTGAAGTTCAAGTTTTTCATCATGGTTCTGCTTCTCCCAACTCGATCTCCTTTCTTCATCATTGCCGTAAACTCCGAGAAATCTATCTTCCCGTCCTACATTCATTTCCAATACCTCAGTACTTAGACACATCAACATTAGACGAGAGCAAGTGTGGCTGGTTACATACATTGTCAAGATCAATCTCCTTGATCATGTCATCAAGTGGTGTATCACATAGACCAAATTCTGTGCATGCTGACTGCAGCTCATCATTGGTGATATATCCGCTCCCGTCCTTGTCAAAATACGAAAATGCTGCCACCAGATTCTCTTCTCTCTCCATCTTGTTCATGTGTAATGTCGCTGCGAGAAACTCTCCGTAGTCTATTGTACCACTATTATCAATATCCGCCTGTGCCAAAAACAATTTTTTTTCTCTCTTAACAATTCCAATGTTAGCAAAAGAGAAAGAAAGTTTATTTGGTTTTGGTACCGCATCCATAAGAGACTTGATCTCTGATTCCATCAGCTCAGATCCTACTCTCTTCAAACCCGCTTTGAGCTCTTCAAATGTAATCGTTCCACTGTTGTCTGTGTCGATCATTTTGAATAACTCCTTTAGACCTCCAATTTCTTCCTCTGAGAGTCTCTCAGCGATAACCTGTGAGTGTTGAGAGAAATCAGCTTAATGGATTGAACATAAAGAGAGGAAAAAAAGAAGACTTGTTCATTATACCCGCAAGGCCATTTTCTTAATCTTGTTCATCTGTGAGAACTGCTTTAGTCGTGATAAGACTGCTGGATCAAGAGGCTTGTCTGGTGCTGCCTCTTCATCGACAATCCATGGGTGACCTAAGACATTCAGAGTAAACTCAACACTAATTAATCACAAAGACACAATAAACAAGAGTTGATTCTAAATGGACAAGCCTTACACAAGGCCTCATGTGCAGAAATTCGTTTCTTGGGGATCCTTTCAAGCATCTTGTAGATCAGGTCTTTAGCAGCTTCTGAGATAGTAGGCCACGGGTCAGATTTGAAATCTAACTTCCCTTGCAATATCTGTCTAAAGATTCCAGACTCGGTTTCTGCAAGCACCCCGAGAGAGAGAGGGAGGGAGATTTATCCATATCATTCAAAAACTTATAAATAAGAAAAGACTTTCTCTTTTGTAGAGACTAACCTGCCCAGAAAGGAGGGACACCGCTTAGTAAAATGTAGAGGATAACACCGGCGCTCCACATATCTATTTCAGGTCCATAACATTTCTTTAGAACCTCTGGTGCAACATAGTACGGACTTCCAACTACGTCGTATAGGTATTGTCCTGAAGAAAATGCAAACACAAAAAAACAATTATTTAATGCTCCAAAGCCGGACAAAATGTAGAATAAATTTCAATCAACACATTATCAAGTCTACGCTGTTGGAGGTGGATTTACATCCTCTCTCAAAGCCCATTAGACAATGGGCTAGGCCCATTAGACAATGGGCTAGGCCCAT
>JABAYD010018731.1:0-16153 GCA_014822095.1 Diplotaxis tenuifolia
GATACTTTCTGTGTCTTTCATGCTTAGTCGATCAAACTCAACCATTAGAGTTTGTAGACGAGCTAATCTTACACGTTCAGCTCCTAGATTTCTTGTTCGGATGTTCTCCCAGATTTTCTTAGGAGAGTCGTCTTCCTCGATCTGCATAACTATACTTTCCGGTAGAGACTGAAACAAGAGAGCCACTGCGATATCATTCTTCTCTTCTTCCTCAGAACCAGGGTCAATAGCTACCCACGCCTTATGGAGTTTTAACAGGACCTTTATCTTCTTTGCCCAAACTGTGTAGTTAGTCGAGTTGAGCATTGGACAGACAATAGTACTTGGGATTCCTTCTCTTTTCCCAAGTGTCTTCATCTCTGTCAAAGCCTTTGTATCAGCCATGGATACAATGTCTCAGCTTCGCAAATCACACAAGACCAAAAGCTCTGATACCAAATCAAGTAAATCTCGGATCGTATGTGTATATGCAAAGCTTGTGTTAATAAAACTGTAACCTCGTTTTATTATCTTTCTTTCTTTCTTTTCTTACTTGAGATCATCTTACATTAGTCTCTTTATATAGGTAATAGAAGTCTTAGCTTAATCCTATTACAACATGATTTAGGAACTTATCTTAATCCTAATCATAACAGACTTTAGTTATTCAAACTTATCTTCTATGAATAACTTGTTTCCTAAGTTATCACTTGAAGCTTATCCAACAGGTCATGTATATTTTTATAAAATTTAAACCAACCAAACTTGACTTTGTTTTCTGTACGGACGGACAAGAGTAGATCAGGGAGGTTTGGGTGGCATATGCGGATTACAATATAACATGTCATCATCGGCGGGCAGATGCTTAAAATCACTTGCTTATGTGTTCCTCTTCGGTCTTTTCCTCGTGTGTTAGAAGTTGATTTCGTTTCGTTTAGTTACATGTAGAGAATATTGTGTCTGTGTTGCTCGGTTTCATAAGGCGTTGATGGTTCATTACTCTTTTTATTAGTGGATTTCACTGGATATGATCTATCAGGATTCAGTTTTTTGTTCACTTGTTTATGTACTGACTGGCTACATATGGAGCATGTTGGGTCTGATGATAACCGTAGCCATGGTTCTAGTTTCGTTCATGACTTGTGCTTCAGAGCGCCTCCCAATCAAATGGTTCCTCAAGGCTCTCGAAGACCGTCACATGACAAGAACAAACTCAATCTGCTTCTTCTGCTGACATCAAAAGTATGTCGCAACACAAATTTCATCCATTTTGAATTTCCAAATTTTCTGAAAAAAATTCTACATACATAAGTTCTTACAAAAAAATTTTAAGTTTCCAAATCTTTTTTAAAGAAATTTTAGTTAAAATCTTAAAAATATAGTTTTAGGCTCCATGAATTTCAAGACCGACCTTGAACTTATTTATCACCTTTTTCTTCTGTTAGGACATATTAGTGATTTAGGGAATCTAAAACGGCTTGTCCAGCTCATTTATGTCTAAACCCGTTTAGGTCAAGTCCCATTTAACGAAAACTCATTCACAATTATAATTTGGACCATAACATGTATGTATCATAAAATTTCTTACATCATTTCCATGCAAGTTGTTTACCTCTCAGATGAACATTATGCTGACAGGAGTCCATAAACAACACTCAAAATAAGGTTTGCTTGCTGTTTCAATGGCAAATGATTTAAAAAGGAAAAAAAATTTAATTATAGATTTTGCAGTTCTTTAATTTGTTTGCTCATATCGTTCAAAACAGTAGTTTGTTGGGTATCCATAATCTAGGTCTGAGGATTGTTGGCTCTGATACCACTAAGACGGTATATAGGGTGGATACATTTTCGAACTAGAAAGAAAGGGAATACACAAACTTAGAAGATGATCAGTTAGGAAGAAAGATCTTCTTAGAAGCTTTGTGTTCATAAGTTTTAGCTCGTATAGGAGCTCTTGCAAGGTTTCTTGAAATCCAAGTAAGATAAAGATTTCAAAAAGAAGAAAAGTAAAACCTAGTTAGAAAAAGAAAATAGATAAATCCAAGACCAAAAAGAAAAAATATAACTATGAAAAGATAATGATGAAATCGTTGTGACTTATCCTGTCACAGAGGGAACACTCGAGACCAGTAGACGGTGGAGCGCTCATCGTTTACTGGCCTTGTTACATATGAGAATGGGAAGATTTTAGATTGCGGAAGTTCATTGAAAAACAAGCTAAACCCTAACCCTGATTTACTTCACAGTATCAACAAGTTATAACTTTCAAGAGATATCAACACTGTCCATAGCAAAATTAATATATGTTTGTTTATTTTTTTACAAATATCTCTTATATTCTTGAATTAAAATTCTTTTCCTAGTAAATTCTGTAATTTGTTGATCCAAAATTCTTGTAAATAGTATTTCAACTTTATCTTAACCTAAAAAATCATCCAACAATAATCTTTTTTGCAGGATCCCTATAGTTATAATTTTTATGAATTATTATTGGAAAATATCCTAACTTTGTACTTTGCAGAGTTTATGCCTCAATTCTTCTTTCACCTAATCATGTCACAATTAAACATGTCCCATTGCATATGATCTATACAATATGATGTTAAAAAAATCAATAAATGCATCAATACATTATGTTATTTAATATCATATTGTAAAATTTAATATTATTTTTTTGTCAATAACTACATTATGTCATTTTCACTGAAGTTTTCTTTCATCTTTGTCCGTCGAATTTAATAATGTAGCACATGTATTAGCAAAATAAGGTAATTCTAATGGATTATTTTATAATGATCGTATGTATTTTCCTATATGGTTAACACCATCATTGTATCCTGACTTACAATTTTCAAGTTAATAAAAGGATAAGTATGTTGTACAAAAAAAAAACTAAATTACGTTTTTTTTTGGCAACCTACATTATTTATTCACTATGCTTTTGTACTGTGAACACTCAAATGGAGTAGCTAAAAAAAGAATATTCAAATGGTTTTCTATCTTAAAGGGCTTTAAGCCCACATAAGAACGCCATTTGGGCTCAAAAACCCTTAGATTCTCTGTTCTCTAACAAAAGGGAATGATTTTCCTCGAGAAGTAAAAAATTATAATCAAAATCATTAGACCAGGAAACAAAAAGAAATCGAAGTTCCTTTTACGCTCGTTTACCCTTTTTTCTGGTTTTGCTGTTTGGTAAATATAATCAAATCAAATCAAATCCTCCGTTAATCATCGTAAACTACCACCGTCTCCATTGTCGTCATCAGGCTCCTCCCTTGTGTTTGCCCTGAAACAAAACAACAGGTACTCGAATTGACCTCAATTTTTTAGAGCTTTTTTTCTCAATTCTTTTTGCTTTGTCGAACTCAGAAATCATTCTCGAGAGGATGATGATATGTGAAGTAGGCTCTATATTATATGTTGTATTTTCTAGGATTTTTTAGTTGGCAGAGAATATTTTTGGGATTAATCTCCATTAAAAGGATATCTGTTTGTTCTTTGTTCAAGGTTGAGAGCGTGTAGAATTTTCCAATTCGGATCTGATTGATTCTATGCAGTTAGTTAATGTGTTGATTAAATGAAACCTTTTTTGTTAGGTCTGAAAATATATTGTTAGGGTTTAAGGTATTTAGTATGTGAGATTATCTCTCAGTTTAATTGTTGTTTTATAAAAGAAGCTGTATCTTTGTCATCTATAATAGCTTTTCAAGAGACCATTTCATTTTTTTGTGGAAACGAAGAATCAATTATCATACTTTATATCATAATCTATTGCAGTAGGTAAAGATTGTGACAAACCAGTAACCGTTATTCCACGGTCTATTGTGATACCCCACTTTTATTTTTCTTCCTGTCTTAGCAATTTGGTCTTAACTAAGGTTATGTTTCTTCTTTGAACGTGTTTATCAACTTGATGAATTAAAGACCATGGATGATGATGGTCTTCATGGAAGCAACGGTGGAATCCACAATGGCGGAGATGAACGTCCAATGCATGTGCAGTATGAACATCAGACCATGATGGATGACAACACTGATGATGGGATGAATGGTGGACTTGAGACAGACATTCCTTCTCACCTTGGAAACCCCTCTGATCATCGCGGTGAAGTTGTGGACCGTGGCATTGAAAACGGAGACCAGTTGACGTTGTCCTTTCAGGGACAAGTTTATGTTTTTGACCATGTCTTGCCTGAAAAGGTGACTTTAAACCCTTCTTATAACTTCAGTTCTTGAATGTTGACTTTCTGCGTATTAAAGCTCTTCTTTGATATTTATCAATGCAGGTTCAAGCGGTGCTTTTGCTACTGGGTGGACGGGAAGTACCACAAACACTCCCGACAACCTTAGGATCACCTCATCAGAACAATAGGGTACTGGTAATAAAAGACTTGTTAATACCGACAAGTTTTAGATTGTTGCTGACTAATGCATGAAACAGGGTCTGTCTGGTACTCCTCAAAGGTTTAGTGCCCCGCAGCGGCAAGCCTCGTTGCTCAGATTTAGGGAGAAAAAAAAAGGAAGGAATTTTGGTAAGACCATTCGTTACACAGTCAGGAAGGAGGTAGCATTGAGGTAAGTACTTACCTTTATGTCTAAATCAGTAACTAGGTTTTGTTTATATCTGTTCTGTTTTGTAATTAAATATTTCGTTTTCTGTATGCAGAATGCAGCGCAAGAAAGGTCAGTTCACATCTTCAAAGTCAAGCAATGAGGATTCTGCAATCACAGGATCGGACTGGGGATCAGGCCAGAGCTGGGCCTTAGAAGGGTGTGAGACTCGGAAGCCAGAGGCTTTGTAAGTTGAAAAAAATTACTGTTAAGTCTTTATAGATGGTGAAGTTATTAATAGCTTGGTTGAGTAGGGCTTATCTCTGACCTTTTCATCTTGAGCATGTGAAAGATGTCGGCACTGTGGAACTAGTGAGAACTCAACACCAATGATGCGACGTGGACCTGAAGGGCCAAGGACACTTTGTAATGCATGTGGATTGATGTGGGCAAACAAGGTAAGCTTATTACTTTCTTTATTCACATTCCAACTATATATAAACCTTAACACTAACATTTGTCTTTGATAATTTTAGGGCGCTCTTAGAGACTTATCCAAAGCCCCTCCTCCTCAATTAACCAGGATTCAGCCTGCAAACAAGGATGACGTTAGTAACATCAGTTTTTTGTTTCTTACTATACATACATCTCTTGTGCTTAAAAGGAGTTGATAAGTTTGATTTTCTCTTAGAGATAAAATATATTTGGATGACATTGTTGCAGGACTCAAATCTTGAGGCTGATCAAATGATGGTTGTAGCTGGTGACATTAGCAACTCAAACTGAGAAAAGCATTGTAAGCAAGAAAAGATGTGAGTTGGGTTTAGATTTCTTTGGGACACTCATAAACTGTTGTTTTACTGTTTCTAGAAGATCACTCATCAGAAGATAGAGAGAAAGAAAAGAAGACACATTTGCTGAGTCTCTCTCATCTGTATTTTTATCCTCAAGTAGAAACAGTGAACATTTTCTTGTCTTTATTAATGCCACATAAAGGAGTATTTGATTAAAAGCCTGTTTAGAAGAGATAATTAAATAGTTAATTAACATTACAGACAGTGATTGGTGATGTGGTGCAACCCGGGTGAGGTTTACGTCTTACACACGCTCATGGTTCACCATGTTTTATACCAACTTTCTCTGCAACTTCATAATCATACCTGATCATTTATAGGTTCTTAACTAATTCATGTAAAAACTGATAAATTGTTTCTTTCTTTCAATAAATTGAGCTAAGAAATAGATTAAAAAATGTGGTTAGATCTGAGAAGGAATTGTAAAAAGTAATATTCAAATGTGAGATATTTAGATATATGGCATGTTATAATGTTATCAATACTGAGAAATGGCATGTTAATTCCCGGGAAAATCTCTTTCTTCCATCTTTTTTTCATTTTCTTCTCTTCCCCGAAGAAGGAGAAAAAAAACAAACAAACTTTCCGCAAGTTTTGCAAAGAAACATACCAAATATAGCATACAGACCAATCAGTTGTGTTCTGTCTCTCTCTCTCTCTCTCTCTGTGTCTTTTGTTTTAAATTTTTTGTTTTGTTTTGTGGGAATGGAATATTAGGTTCTCTCTAAATTAGTTTCTCTTATTGTTTTCTTCTTCTCTGTGATTGACAGGGAGAAATCTTAAGAGAGAGAGAGATAGTGATTTCGTTTTTGTTGATGCCTTTCTCCTTTCTTACGAGTTTGGCATTCTCTCTCGCCAAATTAGTAACGAACAACCTTACTTAGGTCGTTTCTATTTCGTTCTTTTGTTTTATTTTGTTTTTTGTGGTCTCAAGAAAGTTCAGAGGAGGAGGAAGAAGAAGAAGAAGAGGTAAAGAATGAGCGCGTCGTCCAGCAATGGATTGCTCCTCACGTCAATGTCAGGACGACACGACAACATGGAAGCTGGTGGGTCGTCGTCTAAACCAGAAGATGTGCATCCTTCTGATCACCATGAACAGCTTGAACACGATCCTGATGATCCTTTTGATCTTGATAACACCAAGAACGCCTCCGCTGATTCTCTCCGTCGCTGGAGGGTATGTCATATCTCTTCTCTTCTCTCCTCATTTTCCTCAGATCAGGAATCTTAACAATGGATTTGAAAATGTGCAGCAAGCGTCACTTGTATTGAACGCGTCGCGTCGGTTTCGATACACGTTGGATCTAAACAAAGAAGAACACTATGAGAATCGAAGGAGGATGATCAGAGCACATGCTCAAGTCATTAGGGTATGTATATATTCTTCTTTTTATCTCTTCACCATTCCTATGTTGTTTGTTTCTTGATCTTACATCAGTAATTTCATTTGTTGAATCAGGCAGCATTGCTTTTTAAGTTGGCTGGAGAACAACAAACTGGTATGCGACTCTTTTTTCTTGTACATAAAGTCAGATCAAATTATGTTTATGATCAATCTACCTTTTTGTTGATATCAGGGTTTGGATCAGCATCATCAACTCCAGCAATTTCACCTGGTAACTATGACATCGACCTTGAGAAGCTTGTGTCAATGACCAGGAACCAAAACATGTCCAGTTTGCAGCAACATGGAGGGGTTAGTCTCATTATTGCATTCATTTGTATGCTATAAATGGTAAGATTTCATGATACCGAATTTTTAATTAAATACCTTTTATAGGTCAAAGGGGTTGCAGAGAAGTTGAAGTCAAATCTGGAGCAAGGAATTGAGGAGGATGAGAAAGAGGTGACAGATAGGAAGAATGCGTTTGGATCTAACACTTACCCAAAGAAGAAGGGGAAGATCTTCTATGTAAGCAAGCAACATGAGTTGTTTTTTTCTTCAAGATTATTTTTAATGAGCTTGTGGATAACTCATATATTCTTAACTTTTTGTTGTCCCAAAGATGTTCCTCTGGGAAGCATGGCAAGATTTAACTCTTATCATCTTGATCATTGCCGCTATAACATCATTAGCCTTGGGAATAAAAACAGAGGTATGTTTTTTACTTCTTAATGATCCAAACTAGAAACTCACTACTTGTTTTTTTTTGGTCTACTTTACTATCTTTTGGTTACTACTTGATCAGGGTCTGAAAGAAGGTTGGCTTGATGGTGGAAGCATTGCGTTTGCAGTTTTGCTTGTCATTATTGTTACAGGTATAAAAATTCTTTGTCAATCTAGTCCCTACATTTTGCATTTGTGTTTTATGAGATGACTATGCCTTTACGCTTTATCTTTTTGATCTTGCAGCTGTTAGTGACTATCGCCAATCTCTTCAGTTTCAAAACCTCAACGATGAAAAAAGAAATATACAACTAGAGGTGCTTGCTTCAACATCTTAGATTCTTTTGAAAACTAATAGGGTTTTGAACTGACAGTTAAATAAATGAAAACGTTACATACAGGTCATGAGAGGAGGGAGGACAGTGAAGATTTCAATATATGATGTTGTTGTTGGAGATGTTATACCTCTTAGAATAGGAGACCAGGTAGGTTTCTCTTCTCATTATATATTTCATCTGTGGTTTTAGGATTAATCTTATACGGTTTGGGCTTACGGATTGTATCCATCTAGGTCCCTGCGGATGGAGTACTAATTAGTGGTCATTCTCTTGCCATTGATGAATCTAGCATGACCGGTGAAAGCAAGATTGTGAGTTCATACTTATTTCAATTCTGTGCTTATTGTTAAGCTAGATAGGCTTCCAACTTAAAACCAATTGGTGATTAGTGGAGTTGTCCATCTATCTTATATATTACTAAGGATCTCTTCGAACTTCCGATGTGGGACACTTTGTGTCTAATACTTATCTTCTGTTTCTATTTATTTCAATTCTGTGCTTATCTTCTGTAACTACTTGCTAAGTTAACAAAAATCTTTGTTGCAGTGTCACAAGGATCAAAAATCCCCTTTTCTAATGTCTGGTTGTAAAGTAGCTGACGGAGTTGGTAATATGCTGGTATGTATCTTTGAGGCCTTTGTTCCTATTTTCACCTCTGTTCTTACACATTTTCTAGTATTGATTCTCTAAGATTCTTTCAATAGGTTACTGGTGTGGGAATTAATACAGAATGGGGATTGTTGATGGCAAGTATCTCAGAGGATACTGGTGAAGAAACTCCCTTGCAGGTATATCATCTTTTTCACTGTTTTATTGGTTTATGGTCTCCACAATGTCTTGAAAGAAGTTTAACAGTTTCTTCTGGTAATCTTTATAACAGGTGCGGTTAAATGGTCTTGCAACCTTTATTGGTATAGTGGGGCTCACGGTCGCTGTTGTTGTCCTGGTAGCTCTCCTTGTTAGGTAAATAAAACTTTTGGTTTACATTTCCATGATGTTTTGAGGGCTATAATCTTGATTTATATTTTCAGATACTTTACTGGAACTACACAAGATTCTAATGGAGCAACACAGTTTGTCAAAGGGAAGACTAGTATCAGTGACATTGTAGATGATTGTGTAAAGATATTTACAATCGCCGTAAGTGTTCATTTCACATTTGTTTTATGTTTCTCAATAGACATATCAATTAACTCTGTGCTTTTGTTTAGGTAACTATTGTGGTTGTGGCTGTTCCTGAGGGACTTCCCCTAGCAGTTACCCTCACGTAAGTTTAATATAAACCACTCAGAAAATATTAGCTACATTGTAGTTGTTAATCTACTTTTTCTTGACTCCATGTGTGCAGTTTGGCTTACTCTATGAGAAAGATGATGGCAGACAAAGCTTTGGTAAGACTCAAAAGTCTTAGTTCTAGCGTTTAGTTTTTCTTCTTCTTGATTGTTGTCTGACCACATTTCATTTTACAACACAGGTTAGGAGGCTTTCAGCTTGTGAAACCATGGGCTCAGCAACAACAATATGCAGTGACAAAACTGGAACTTTGACTCTGAATCAGGTCTGTATCTTCCTTGACATGAATTCATCATACCCCTTCTATATAAATTGCTAATGTTACCCCTTTTTCAAAATTACAGATGACTGTGGTGGAGACTTATGCTGGAGGATCAAAGATGGATGTAGCAGACAACCCCTCTGGCCTCCACCCTAAACTTGTTGCCTTAATAAGTGAGGGTGTGGCACAGAACACCACAGGCAACGTTTTTCACCCCAAAGTTGGTAATTCTACTCTGAGGTTACCAAATGATGGATGGTTGGTAAGTGCTCATATTGTTTTACTGTAGGATGGTGGAGAGGTTGAGATCTCTGGATCTCCCACAGAGAAGGCTATTTTGTCATGGGCGTACAAGGTATTAAATGTTTGATATCTCTGGTCCATCTTTGACACATTTTTTCTCTGCATGAGAAATTTATTTACAAAATTTATTGTTGCAGTTGGGGATGAAGTTTGAAACCATCAGGTCTGAGTCTGCTATCATCCATGCTTTCCCTTTCAACTCTGAGAAAAAACGTGGAGGTGTTGCTGTTCTTAGAGTAATTTCTTGACCCTCTCTCTAGTTTTAAGATTTGGGAACTAATATTGTTCAGGCATTGGACTAAGTAGTTTCTATGCTAAACACACGAACATCTTCTATTCATTATTCAATGAGGAAAGTCTTTAATTATATTATATGAAGCTGATAAGGAGTTTATTAAATCACTGCAGGGTGATTCTGAAGTTTTCATTCATTGGAAAGGAGCAGCAGAGATAGTTCTGGCTTGCTGTACACAATACATGGACTCAAATGGTACTCTCCAGCCCATTGATAGCCAGAAGGTAAGGTGACACAAAACTTGTTAATAACAACAATCTCTCCAAAATGTTCTTATAGGTGGTAGAGATTAAATTAGGAGATGGGATGGTATCAAAACAAAATTTCACTGCAATAATCCGTTTGGAAATTATTTTTACAGGAGTTTTTCAGACTTGCTATTGATGCCATGGCGAAAAATAGCTTGCGATGTGTTGCTATTGCATGCAGAACACAAGAGCTGAGCCAAGTTCCCAAGGAACAGGAGGACTTAGATAAATGGTCTTTACCAGAAGACGAATTGACTTTGCTTGCTATCGTTGGTATAAAGGTATGCATGCTGAAAGCTAACTTGAGCTTTGTTTTATGTGTTCACTATGTGACGATTTTTACTCTATATATAGGATCCTTGTCGTCCTGGTGTAAGAGAAGCAGTGAGAATTTGCACAAGTGCTGGTGTTAAGGTACGTATGGTTACTGGAGACAATCTTCAGACAGCAAAAGCAATTGCTTTGGAGTGTGGTATACTTTCTTCAGATACAGACGCCGTTGAGCCTACAATCATTGAAGGAAAAGTGTTCCGTGAGCTATCTGAAACGGAGAGAGAACAAATAGCTAAGAGAATAACGGTATGAACAGTCAAGGATTATGTAAGATTACTGATGCTATTTAAAGTATTAACTTATGGTAAAATACAGGTGATGGGTAGGTCTTCTCCTAATGACAAGCTTTTACTTGTTCAAGCACTACGGAAAAATGGAGATGTTGTTGCTGTCACTGGTGATGGTACTAACGATGCTCCTGCACTCCACGAGGTAAGAATCACGGGATGGTACATACTACATTAGGTTTTTTGTTTCACTTTCAAATCTGACTTTTTCTTTTATGGATTTGTGTTATAGGCAGACATAGGTCTCTCTATGGGTATATCAGGAACTGAAGTTGCTAAAGAGAGTTCAGACATCATCATTTTGGATGACAATTTTGCTTCAGTAGTCAAGGTTAGTCTAAGAGCATTTAGTGTATACCTCCACAGTTATCTTTAAGCCTTTTCTAATAGTGTAACTCTGTTTAATTTTCTAGGTTGTTCGCTGGGGCCGTTCTGTGTATGCAAATATTCAGAAATTCATACAGTTCCAGCTTACCGTCAATGTTGCAGCTCTTATAATCAATGTTGTTGCAGCTATGTCTTCTGGTGACGTTCCTCTAAAGGCTGTACAGGTATAATTAGTCTTCCCCTGCCTATCTATCATGAGATGGTTGAAGTTTAAGACACTTTAAACTATAATGATGTTCTTTGATGCAGCTGCTTTGGGTCAACCTTATTATGGATACTCTTGGAGCACTAGCACTTGCTACAGAGCCACCAACAGATCATCTTATGCACAGAACCCCTGTTGGAAGAAGGTAATAGTAGCATAATGATTGTCTTGATATATTGTGGTTTCTGTTGAGTGGTTTGTGATGGTTTGTTTCTGGATTTGCAGGGAGCCTCTAATAACAAACATCATGTGGAGGAACTTGCTTGTGCAGGTGACTTGTTCAGCAAAAAAACAAAAAAACTGTCTTATTGTTGATTTATTACTAAAACATTTCTAGAGTCCGGTCATATCTGTAAACTTATAATTTGGGGGATGTTGCAGTCATTTTACCAGGTGGCTGTCCTCCTAGTTCTAAACTTTGCAGGCTTGAGCATTCTTGGCTTGAGCCAAGACAGCAGCCATGCACATGCTGTGGAAGTAAAGAACACAATGATATTCAATGCATTCGTCATGTGTCAAGTAGGCAAAATCATCTCTTCTTTCCATATCCTTATTCTTAAATTCATATGGATTTGCTTTTACTCATGCAAGTCTTGCAGATATTCAACGAGTTCAACGCAAGGAAACCTGATGAAATGAATGTATTCAGTGGAGTATCTAAAAACCCTCTCTTCGTCGCAATTGTTGGCGTCACTTTTGTACTTCAGGTAAAGATAATAACACAAAAAAACATATCTTTTGTCTCTTAAGAAATTTGATATAGCATCTGGTAGTAACCTCTTTGTGTTTGAAAATACAGATACTCATTGTGACTTTCCTTGGAGAGTTTGCTCATACCGTTGCACTGAGTTGGCAACTATGGCTTGCTTCTATTGCCATTGGACTGGTCAGCTGGCCACTAGCAGTTGTTGGGAAACTGATTCCAGTACCCAAGACTCCGATGAGTGTCTATTTCAAGAAACCGTTCCGAAAATACAAAGCCTCAAGAAATGCATAAAACACATTAATTACCAGATAATTCATCTTCTCCATACTGCAACTTCAGAAGCAATAACCTGTGACAATGGCCTAAACCTCTATACGATTCAATTCTTTTGTGTCTTTTTCATACGTTTACTTTTTTTGTAAGATGTAAAAGTGCAACTGTTAATTGAATTGAAATTGGGGTTGTACTAATGGAAGTTTGGCTCAGTCTTTGTTTTGTATTTTATATGGAGGATTCTCTGTGTTCATACCCACCAAAATCCTTGCTCTCTGTCTGTAAAGAACAATGGACATAGAAAAGATAACATCTAGTCACAGTAAATACCACATGGTTCTTCTTCCTTCCTAAAATAAATCTTTCAAACAAGTTTTGATGTGTAAATGTGTTTCATACAATGGAGAAAAATTATAGAATGCATTATGAGCCAACAGAATTAAATTGTAAACCTCAATAATTCTCTTTCCTACACATTGCAAAACAAATATAAACTCACCTGAAAAAAAGACAACTTATATTGAAACAACCTTACATAACAAATAAGACAAGAAAAAAGAACTTAAATTGCATACACTTGGTGAAAACTGAGAAGGGCCATGCTTGGAGACCACTTTAGAAATGTGAGAAGGTTAACAAAAGCATGAATAAGCCAAGTGGTTCTTCTTTGAGATGTAAGGAGAGATGAAATCTGTAGCAAGTCCAGATGTCTCTGAGATTTCTGCTGGAACTAGCACTTGAGGCTTACCTAAAGCTATCCTTTTCCCTACTATGTTTGCATAAAACAAACCAGATATGGCTGGAACAACCACATCACTTCTTGAGCTTATGTAGAAGTCAATAACATTTTCATACTCTGAACTCTCTGATTCAAGGTACTTTGACTTCTTACTTGCTGGCATTATTGCCTCCTGCCATTAGTTAAGTGCATCAAGATTTAGCAACAGAGTAAGAAACTTATGGTTTGATCTACACATACCTTTGTGAATGTTTTTGGGAAGATATCCTTAAGGATATTGAGGCTACTGTCCCATCTTGGCTGAGTGAGATAGATAGTTGTGTCACCTGCAAATCCAAGCTTCCTCAAGAATACAGCAATCTCTTGTGCATTGTAACATGTCTTGGACCCTACTACACCAGCTGAGTGACAATGTTTCTTCTCAAGCAAGTCAACTCTAAGATCTACCGCTATGAAACGGCCACTTGATTTCCTGCTATGTGTTCTTAACCTCTCAATCATTGATTCAACTAGTGCTTTGAGTTCAGGTTGCAACTCCAAGGAACCAAACATTGCCAAACAAGCCACGGGATCGGTTTCGCCGTCTTGTGAGGATTTCCTCAGGTTTACAGAAGGGAAGTATGTAGCTACTCTGATGTTTCCTTTTGATTTGAAGATGGGATCAATGTTCTCTTTGATGTAGTCCTTTGTGACTCTGGTAGGGACTTTTACAATGGCTATGTCCCTTAGAGATATTTTTTCAGGCAATTGTTTGACAACTTTGATGACGTTTTTCAAGCTTTTGATTAGTTTATCAGCATCATAGATATCTTCAAAGTTCCTGATAAGCTATTCATTGATCTTAGAAACAAAATTATCAAACCACAAATGGTATGAACATAGAAAAAAACAACTATTAACCTTTCACCACCAGGTTTGCTTCCTCTTATGTCAGGAAGCACTAGTATTGCTCCAAGATGTTTTGCCACCATTACAGCATCAGTGATCTAAACAGAAGATCAGAATTTAACCATCCAAACAATAAATGGAAGTAGATAACAAACACATCTAGAGAATTATAAAACTTCAAGAGCTTTTTATACAGTACACCTGAGAGATATGATACTCAGGACCATTTGTTAGTGAGAATGTAACATACCCTTCTGATGATACCGCTTCATCTACAACAATAGGCTCTTATAAGTCCAAGATCCACGATGCATACTAAAACAAGAAACTGCAAAACTGAGTAAAACAAGCACAAACCGGATAGCAATGTTGGCCAACAAGGATTAAGGTCATTGTTATCGTCCATCCAATGTCCTTTACTTCCTTCTACGGCTCCAACAACACTATCTTTAACAGATACTCTGGATCCTTCGAATTCGATATCATCTGCATCTCCCAGAGCTTTCTCCTGTAAACAAAATGAAAGAAAAATTAGAGAAGGATCTTCTTGAGTTTATCTATAGAAGAGAGGTTCAACCTTTTGCAATATTAGTTTACACTGATGAAACTACTCATACGTAAATGTTCAAAAAAAAAAAAACTAATCATATGTCCTAATGACTAATGGAGAAAGAAACCTTCACTGCTGACTCAAATTTTGGGTTTCTTGTGATCAATTAAATCTATATTTTATCTAAAACGGAAAGTTTGGTACGGAAGAAACCCCTATAACGCACAAATCAAGAAAGTTTCACTGAACAAAGTAACAGTCTACTTTGAATTAGATCTGTTTCAAAGAACATCAGATAGACGTATCAAACAAGTATTGAAAGAGACAAAATGTCAAGTGACAATGAAGAAGAGAAACAAAACACAACCCACTTGAGTTAGCTAAAGTAGTATCACATTAGAGGAACAAGAGTTTACGAAAAGTGTAGGCTGAGAACGATACCTGAAGAGAATCAAAGTAATCTCTATGAAGCATCTGTCCGAGCATCACAAACATGGTAATGGTGAGAATACCAGCAACCACTTGCCTCAAATCCACACCCATTTCTTCCCTCTCTCTTGCTTATGAAACAGAGAAAACAGAGGAACCTGAGAAGATGAGTTGAAATATAGAGAAGGAAGTAAAGAAAAAGAAAGACCAACAGAGAGAGGTGTTGTGTTGTGGGGGCAGATAGAGACAAGGTATCTTCCTCAAATATGATATCTCAGTTCCCCTTTCGATTACTTTGTATTTAAAGTTTTGCCAAAAAGATCCTCTGAGAGTGTCATTGTCACTGTTCATTGTTGAAGTTGATGTTTTACGCAAACAAAACACAACACGGCCACCGACAGTTTCGCCGTGGATCTTCGTATAGTCTTTAACCGGTGGTTTCTTAAAACCTGTACTAAACCAATTAGACCAGAACATTATGATTGCATCTAATCATATCGTACTCTTTTGTTTTTTTTTTTTTATATTCCAGAGGTTCCCCGCTTCGCGGGTCATTCCCCTGGGCCCGGTCAGGCAGCAGGCCAGCTTCACCCGGGAGGTTTTTCCCTGAGCCCGGAGGCCCAGTACCCGCTTTGTGACAAGAGCGAGCCAGTTCGCCTCAGCCAAGCATCGAACCCAGGGCTGCATCCTTTCGGACCCAAAGTCTTTGCCAGGTGAGCTAGCTCGTCCCGTCAACTCGGGAGGTTTTTCCCTAAGCCCGGAGGCCTAGTACTCTTTTGTTTTGATCAAGTAAAATGTATTATCGCTAAATAAATAGTTACAGAAATGCATGTTAAATTTTATTTTAGCTAAAATAATAGAAATGTAAAAAAGTTTAACTCTCAAATTATCGATTAAGTCTGAAATCACTTATCACTAGTCAGTCATACCAAAAAAATGTCAGTAATGATACATAATATATGGTTTCTGTTTATTTATACTAGTATTTAAGAAATGATTTTGCTGATTTGTCATATTATCCATAATTTTAGCTAATTTTACTTATTTGTTATATTTTTAATATTATTTATGAAGTGATTTTACTGATTTATCACATGCTCCATGATTTTAGTTAATATTGCTTATG